>CAUZXS010003184.1:2500-35000 GCA_963585895.1 Sepioteuthis lessoniana
AATAGGGCATGGAATTTAAAACTGAAATTATAAATTTGAAGCCTGACATTTGTAAAAATTAAACTTTTTTTTCAAAATGAAACATGTTCAATTAAAGCAGTAATAAGACATATATAAAAAAAAAGAAACAAGCAATACACACCACTTGTGAGTGAGAAAATGTGAATTTAAAATGTAGAAGGGAGAAATAAGCTGGCATTAAAAGTGATAAAGACGTTCTGATTCTGAATAACTGAACCCAATGAAAATAAAAGTTTAAACTAAAAAAGCAAATTGGACAAATCTGAAAAGAAGATAGATTGAAAGGAAGTTAGAATAATTAAAAGAATAAGAAGATAAGAAAAAGAAGCAGTGACGAGCAAAAGAGGGGATTGAGATTTTTAAAATGGCTTCAAAAGCTGATTTCTGCGACAGGATAACAGACACAAACTAAAACTGGGGGAAAAAAAAAAAATGAATTCCAAGAACTTAACTGAGGGGTAAAAATACTCAATGATTTAGTTTGATAATGGTATTGAAATGTAGAACAAGGCTGTCCAATACAAAGGAATAAAACTTTCATATATTTAAAGCAAGAAAATAATCATTGCCAATGACAACTAGAACAATTCTAAATATTTTCATCATTAAAATTGTTTAATTTTTGTATTCTAATTTTGAATAGTTTTATAAATAAATTGTTCAGAACAATAAAATAAACAAACAAGTTATTATCAATAGCAAAGTGGTAAACAATTCTTAAAAAGACTTAAGTTGAAGGTAAAATTTCTCTTCCCTATCAAACGTGTCCAAATTTGTATAAATTAATCACTATAAATTTTAAAATATTAATACTGCCCATGTCAAAATGACACATAAATATACTTACATGAATTATATAAGAACTTAACCTAAAGATATAATAAAAAATAATACTCAGCCCTATTTAATAGTTGTATATTTGGATCAATTCTCCAAATAAGAAATTCAACTAATCTTTCAATCCAATGAGTGTTCTGTGTGTCGTATATCTTTCTTTCATGTTTTTTTTTTTTTTTTTTACTTTTGAGGCAATTTAGGTGATGTTCTCATTGTTCAAATCCCCTAAGTTCCTTTCTAAACACAAATTTGAAAAAAGAAAAAAAACTTTCTTAAATCAATAGAGCTACTTAAAGTACCATTAGATTAAACAAATAAGCCATAATATATAGCAAGTTGTAGAATAGATTCAAAAAGAATAATTTCTCATCCCTTTCTCTATAATTCCTATTAATCTATATTAACTCTAAGGAAATTATATACAAACATTCTATAGAGGAACAGATTATTTTTTATATCTCCTTCAAAATCTATTCAGAAAAATTCAAGTTGAAAGCCTGATAATGAGAAAGTTTTAATGTATATAATAGATCTAACAATATTTCAATGGCTTTATGAAAAAAAAAGCTTTGTAAAAATAGTTCTGTTTATTCTTAGAACTTGGCTTATTAAACACTGAATCTTTATATAAAATGTCTTACCGAGTGGATAGTATTCAATTAGAAAGATACCAATGATATTAATGGGTTATTTTCTGAAATTTAGAGAAATTACTAATCTATATCAATAATTAATAAGCATTTGTTTGTCTATCCTCAATAGATGGCCAAATAGTTTGATAAAGGCTAATCAAATTTAGTCAGCATATTTATTGGACATACAGGAAGGGTTTAATGATAAAAAAACGTTCCTTACTAGAAAAAGTGAATTGTCACAGAGAAAGAGTCTCATAAAAAATCATTGGCAAGAAACCATGTTGTTACAAGACATAAGACATCATTAAGAATTTAAATTTTCAAACTAGATAAGAAAATTTTTTTTTTATCTGACTAGAATAATTATTTAACATTAATTACTTACTTTTAAGTAAACATAACAAATAAGTTTTTTTGCAGGTAGCTCTTGGAGATGGAATAATTACATAGCATTATATATATATATATATATATATATATATATATAAATCTAATTAGACAGTGGGTGTATATAATTTGCATATAAATGAATGGGATAGATATATAGTCATTCAAGTGAAGAGATATAAAAACCAAAAAAAAAGCCACTGACTTGAAAGAGAATAACTTATTTAATGACATATCTATATCTAGATATGTACATCTATATAAACACATTAATATATCTAAAGACTAATAATGAAAAAAAGCATTTATTTGTCATAAAAATTACTTTTAACAATGTCCTTCCTTGATAGTGCACTCAATTCACTAAGGGATATTAATCACAGAGATTAAACATTATTCAGTGAAAATTTCAGATCCAAATTCAGCTTTTAACAATAAGTATATATGAGAGAGACAAAGGTAGGGATAAACATGCATTATATATTAAGAATGCATGTATGTTTTTCTTTTCTCTCTATAGAAAGAGAGAGAAATAGAAATAAATAAATATATATAGTGAAAGAAGTATTAGAAGGATATACATATATACATATATTTGAAATAATGAGATAATACATGTCTATGTATCTCTCTCATATACACACACATATATATAAAGAACACATGTACATGCACTATTTTCTGTTCACTCTGATATATATATATATATATATATATATATATATATAGAGAGAGAGAGAGAGAGAGAGAGATATGTGCGTGTGTGCGTGTGTATTCCTGTGTTTGTAGCTGAGTGAGTGAGAAAAAGAGAAACTGAAAGAGAAACAGAGAAATAGATGGACAGAGAAGCAGGATTATTTCCAAAATATTTTAAACCATTATTTGATATAATAGAATGGTAACAAGAGAACTTCAACATTCATCTCTCATTTTACTCAGCACACTGACTAAACCAAATTGAATAAATTAATATTATTAAAACAAAATTACCACTAAAATGTCTTTGATGCAACAAATATTTTTTATCATTCAAAAGTTTTCTGAGTCACTTAAAAAAAAAAAAAAAATGCACAGATAAAAATAATTAGAAGATGCATTTTTTTTTTCTTTTAACTTTTTAAAATTTAATTCAGATACTCTCTTGCCTCTGACCTCTAAAACTGCAACCAAATGAGAGAAAGTGAAGAGTAAGACTGATCAAAATGTCCCTTTACTAAAATCAAAAAGTTTAAAACATATTTGAGAATATTTGAATTAATTAGAAACCTGTCAAAAATTATTAATTAGCATTACTTATCAGGATTCATTAAATAGCAACTTGAGATTTAACTTGTAAATTTGCTCTTTTCTACCCACAAGTGCATTGTATATAATGTGAGGTATTAAAAACTTTTAAGAAGAAATACCAAGCAGTTCTTTTAGGGATTTTAATATTATTTGCTGTCTGACATAGATACAAAAATAAAATTGAAAAACAACAAAAATCTCAAGGAAACAAGTCAATACAGCAGACAAGTGTTAACAATGTAGTTGGTTATGGAGGGGGAGGGGGACACATTACTTTTTCAATAGGTTTTAACAACACAACAAATTCAAATAAGGTTCTTGTGTTTTACAACAACTGTAGAAATTAAACAAGTTGACATCCGCCACCCCAGAACACGAGAAAGAACACCAGCAAATTAGATATAGACTCTTCTCAAACTTTATAAAAATCGGAAGAGAGAGAAAGAAAGGGAATAAAAGGGAGATATTTTGCTGTTTGTCAAAAGAATGTATGAGAAGAGAGAATAAAGAATGGAAATGAGGGTCAAGAAAGAGAAGGAAAGGAAGGGAGGAACAAGCTTGAGTTTTTAAAAAAAAAAAAAAAAATGAAAAATACACAAAAAAATCAAGTCAAATTTACTGCACAATAAATATGCCACTTCATGTGGAAATGTTGTCGAGTTCCTTAAAATCAATTTCTCAATTTGTGAAGTGATTTGAAATTGCTGTTTTGAAATTGTTAGAAAATGAATTTGGTGGCATGAAGCTTGAAATTCATGCCAGAGGTGATGTGATGTCTGTAAGATGCCAGGAACGCACATGCGCACCCACACACAGTAGCATCCATTCAAATGTACACTCACACACATGCATATCAATAAAAATGCACAGGCACACACATGTGCATAAACACTCTCATACAATAAATGAACATTTGTTTTGTTTAGACAAAAAAAAATAAATAAATAAAAGCAAGCACTAATCCCACCACAAAAGAAAGAAAACAGACTAAGTGAGAAGGTTATCTGTGAATCCGTTGGATAAATAATCTTTTTTTTTTCCATTCTTTTTTTTTTTCGGTTTTTCTTCAGGTTTTTTTTTTGCCTTTTATTTTGATGCTTTTAAGTTTCCTTTATAAATTAAATCTTGACAACTTTTGCATTTGTAACAAAGACATTTTTTAATCTCTTTTGAAAAGTATATAAGGCTATCATTATACAGATTGAAGCTTAATACTAAAAATCTAATAAAATGGAAAATTCATTTCATATATTCATATATGTGTGTATGTATACTATATATATGTATGTACTTAGATGTTACTATATATATATATATATATATATATATATATATACACACACAGAGATATTTATTTATGAGAATACATATGTATGTGTATTATATATATATATATATATATATATACACACACTTATATATGTCTTTATGCAGATTACATATATGTATAGATACGTATACTAAGTTATGAAGAAGGCATTAAGTAAGTTTTACAGTGGTAAATCTAATACAAAAACACTACTAATACATCATTTGTAGAAAAAAGAGACTGATATTACATGGGTGTGCATAGATATATATATATATATATATATATATATATAGAGAGAGAGAGAGAGAGAGAGAGATTTCAATAACAATTTTTCTCACAGACATACAGTATTTAGACAATAATGAAAAGTCATCGGGAAAAGACTAAAAGAATGTCCACAACATATGATACAATAATGATTGGAAAAGCAGAATATAGTCTGATAAAGATAAATAAAATAAAATTAAAAAAAAAAAATATATATATATATACACACACACACACACACACACACAGACAGACAAAAAAAAAATCATATTTACTTTTGTAGGTAATACCCCCACATCAACCGGCTATGATAAAATGTTCTATGTATCTGCATGTTTATTTGTTTGCAATATCCTCAAATTAGCAATTTACCAAAAAACAATGTGTAGTATGTTCATTTTTTTGTCTGTAATATCCAAATCAATTAAACGACAGAAAAAGTACATTTTTTATGAGCCCTGCAAAGTATCCACAGGGCTAAAACGTTGGCCAAGAGTTAAAAGATGAAGTAATCAGCTGAATAGAATAGATTAAACTCATTATATATATATATATATATGTTTATCATGAGTTTCATCTGATGAATGTATCATACCTGACACATGATACTTTTAGTTATAAGACCAACATAAAAAAGGGAGAGAGATCTTAATTTCTTTTAGGTTGTGTGTGTGTGTGTTTAAAGACTGGGAGGCTAAAAACAATGTAATAATACTGAGAAGTTCACAAAATATCAATTTCATATTCGGCCATCACTTTTGACAGCAGAGGTAAATTAGTAATAAATAAGAATGGCTATTCTTAAATATACATATCACATAGCTGAAAGTTTCATGCAGTAGAATTAGAACAAATGAATTTGTATAAAATGTACTCAGGTAAATTTGGACATATTAGATCTCTTACATTCTTAAGGTCCAATAAGTATGGAAATTGACAATATCCACATACACAAGCATATTGTAATGCACTCATTACATTATAATGGTTAATTAGAAGCATATATATATATATATATATATATATATATATATATATATATATATATATATCATTAAATTCCTTATGGTTAAAAAGAGCTTTGATTATTAACAAAATATGCTTAAGAGAAAGACTATATATATATATATATATATATATATATACACACACACACACACACACACATAGATCTCATTAAATATTGTGTGTCTTTAAGTTCTTAATACAAATCTAACATATATCAATGCTTCATTCACTTAAACAAGAGTGTATATTTAATGTTTGATCAATTTATCAGATTATATATCTGTTATCAAAACAAATCGTATTAAGAAAACAAGAATGAAAATAAATAAAGGAAAACTTTAGAAGCTTTTATCATTTCGTAAAAAGCATAAAATTCATATTAATTTCTGTTTGTTTTTGTTTATTGTCATTGATTGAAGTTTGTATATTGTTGTTTTCAGATTCTAACCAAAGACAATTGGCTTGATTTCTGCATGAAAACTTTTTGTTTTACAAACAATTTCTATCTAGAAAAATAGTCAGAATAATCTTACATCATTTTTCATGAGGCATTAATTGTACGGTATTTTCAAGCAAAAAAGATTGTACAGATTCTGGGAGAAATATATAGAAAGAACAACAAAAACAAAAAAATAGGAGAAAATATCTAGAAAGTAACAATGGAAATCAGATGGTGTTAAGGAAGAAAGGTGGAGAAATGGACTTGAGATAGAAAACTTAATTTGAATTTGATACAGTTAAAAAAAAAAAAATTTTTTTAATCTAACAAAAAATGCATAAAAATGTTTGCACTGTTTTAAAACCACAGCAAATTTGATTTGATTAGATACTGTTACCCTGAGGAAGAAAAAAAAAATCTTTTTTCTGGTTTCTAATTAAGAGACAAAAATTATATCAGGGAAGAAATGTGCATGTTTGAGAGGAGAGTTAAGATTTTTTCTTAATATAAAATAAATAAAAATAAAAGAGCTAATTTTTAATTCATGTAGATATTTGAAGTGCTTAAACAGAAATGTGTAAAAATTGAAAATATTAATAAATCAATACTAACTGCAATTGACAAAGAACTGAACTTTTTTTAAAAATCCTTAATCTATCCTATATATGGCTGTCTGCTAACAAATTTCCAAAGGAGACAAAAGGATTATAATCAGAATACACTGAAATAATAACATGAAATAGAATTTTCATTCTAGATACTGTACTAATCAACACTTAGAGCATAAGATTGTAACACTCTCTGGATAATCCCTTGCTCTTAAGTAAGAAGGTCTGATCCAAAGGGGTGCAATAATCTGTTGATTAGTGGGGGTGCAAATAACCTAAGTCTCAGTGCCAGCCCCACTCCATGATCCTATATTAAATTATTTGAAGGTTTCTTTCAAAACATGTTACATAGCCAACCCAAATTACAGAATCTTAAGAGAAATCAGTTCAGCACTCAAAAACTGACAAAAATACCAAAGAAAAAAAGAAGACCTGGTTCAAGTTGAAACCTCATTTTGGAAGGTATTTATCAAAGTTAATAAAAGATCTATAGGGTTAGGGCAAAATATATTAAGATATATGAGTGGGACAAGAGTTAGGCTAAGATATATGGTGAAAACAAGGGTTAAGGTAAAATGTATAATAATATAGAGTTAGGGTAAGATATATTAAGATATATGGGTAGAACAAAAATAAAGTTTTAGACAGTCAAAAAAAGTTTTTTTTTGCAAATTAGACAACAAGGAAAATGACTTTTTAGTTTTTTTAAAAATAAAGTTTTAGACAGTCAAAAAGAGTTTATTTTTGCAAATTAGACAACAAGGAAAATGACTTTTTAGTTATTGCAGAGTAATCTTTATGGGATGGATTAGAAAAAAAAATCTCTGACAGCTCTTCACCTTTTGGCTTGTTTCACTTCTTCCAACCCTTTCATTTGTTTTTTGTTTTGTTTTTTGTTGTCATTTTTTAGAGAAAGTCTTTAAAAGGATTTTAATGTCCCTTTATCAGGAAGATCAGCAACTGTGGTGATTATATCTGAATATTTGTAATCACAATAATCCACTGGAAATTCTGCGAACATTCATAATGCTATTTTATCAAAACAAGGACAAGACCAGACGAGGAATTTCGTTGGATTTTTTTAATCTATTTATTTGTTTATTTATTTTTGGCAAGAATAATAAATAAAAGAAAGCAAAAGTAAGAAAATCTGAATCTGCTGCATATGAGGGATAAAAATCAAGAAGCCTGATTCTGTTTTATGAACAGTAATTGGCTAGTGTTTACCAAGACCTGCATGGAACTCTCTCCCTCTCTGGAACAAATTAGCTGGGGGTAGGGTAAGGTTGGTGGGTGTAGGTGAGGGTGGGAAGAAACATAAAAGAATGAGCAGGGTAAAGATATTGGGACTGGGTGGCATGTAGAGAAAAACTGAAAAAAAAAAAATAAATAAATAAATAAAAAATAATAATTTTAAAAAATATATAAAACATGTTAGATAAAGAAAATAAATGAGGAGGAGGAGGAGGAGAAAAGTTAGAAGAAGAAGAAGAAAAAGAAATAACATTGTTTTCTGTAGGCAGAGGGTTTTGCATCATTTGGAGGAGGAGAAAGAGGAGAACGGGAAGAGAAAAAAAAATAGAACAAATCCTTCTCTTTTAATTACTTGCTTATTTCATTGTCAAAGTTTAATATAAAAAAAAACATGAATTGAAAAATTTTGAAAAATGCTTCAACTCAGAAATTCATATTCAAGGAAATGTTTAAATGTTCAATTTAGGGAAAAAAATTATTTTTTTAAAAATTAAAATAAACTTGAATATTATCAAAACATGATGATGACAGATACAAGTAGTTAATTTTGAGGTAAGGAAATTTTCCATTCATGGTGAAGAGGAAGAGAGTTATAAAATGGAAAATGGTTCAGAAATATAATCACTTATATATATATATATATATATATTCACACAAATATACACGTGTATATATATATATATATATATATATATATTTATGTGTTTGTGTGTGCCCATGCAAGTGGGTGGATGGGTATATATGTGCACACACACAAATACTGTGTATACACTGAGACCTACAAACTGTACGTATATGATATACATACACAGATATTTCTATATTTATGTGAGTGGGGGGTAGATTTATATAAATGCAAATAAATATTTACAATTTATTATAGGATATGAAATTTATCATTTCTTTCAAAATTGATGAAGTAGATAAAATATAAGTAAAACATTTAACGAAAACAGGAGATTGGATATGGAATCTAATTTTTTTCTTTTTTAAATACATAAAGCCATTATGAAATGATTTCAAGTCCCTTTATATTCAATATTTCTCAGACAAAAATTAGAATTGCTATCTACATTGGCCAAACAAAATGAAAGAATAAAAATCTGCATTTAAATTAGGTAAAACCATCCCACCCCACCTCAATACAAAAGAAAAAAAAGAAAAATGCTAGTCATTTATTCTATAATCTATAACTGACATTAAAAATCAATGTTTGATGGATTTAATGAAGTAATGGGAAATGATTCAGTATAAAATTCCACAAATTTTATTAATTAAATTTAAATTTGTGGATCATTTTTATTAATTAAAGAGAAGATGTGTATTTTCAAAACTGATAAAAAAACAAAAGTTTACTCTGGTTCATACACAAATTTTGAGCAATTAGTTCTTCAGTAATATCCACAAGGAAATTGAACATTTAAAAGTCGGCAGCCAAAGTCTCAGGGAGCACAAAAAGACAAAAAAATATCTAAAGATACCAAAAAGGCAAAGGCTTAAATAACTAGAAATAAAATTGTTTATTTGTTCAGATAGAAAAATCTTTCCGTTATATTTGGTTGTCCAAATAAATAAAACTTAAAACACTCCCAATGAAAATTCAGTTAAATTCTCCACTTGCATAAAAAAAAAACCTAATAAACAAGCTTGAATTAATCAGATAATGTTCTCATAACTGAAACAAATTTATAGGCAGGAAGAATGTAAGTTTTTGTTCTTATAGGGCAAAGGTAATTTGGGAAAAATGTTGCTAAAGAATTCCGTTAAATAATCATCCTCCTCCTAAAATGTAGTATGGTGACCCTTAGAATCCAAATTACCCACAGCTGACCTCTTGACCTTTTTTCTAATAATCACCATTTTCACCAGCAATCACAAGTGTTAAATCCAATTATTAAAAAGAACAATGTCATTATTGTTTTAAAGCTATTCTGTTCTGCTTTATTTAGAGAGACAAATTATTTATTCTGAGAGTAAAAACAGATAAACTGAATAAACTTTAGCTAATTAAGGTTCTAAAATACATTTCTTTGCTTAAAATCTTTCAGTAAAATTTTTAAAAATGCACTCACTGTTTTTGTGGGGTTAAATTTTTATCAAGAAAATTAACAAATACAAAAATAGACATACCAATTTTTAGGACTTGTATTCCATGGATTAGGAAAAAAAATATTTTAAGATAAAGACAAAAAAAATGGGTAGGTTTTATGCATCTGAACAAAAAGAAATTGTGCTAGTACATATTAGTCACAGCTGTTTACTGTCCAGTTGAAGGAGACTAAAATATACTGACAGCATTCCCAACAGATTATGATCTCTTCTCAAAAAAAAAAAAAAAGTATTCTGAGTACGACACTTATCTGTATCTGATGGTGAAGCTACAGCTCAGGAGCTCTGAGAAGAATCGAGTCAAGTCACATCTTTGTTACCATTACTCCCATGTCCACTCTAGCCTGAAGTAGTAATCCCTATTAGGGTTTCATCAAATGGGTCTGTTTAAGATTATGAAGTATTATCTTTTAAAAACAGATACATATTTGTGTTGTTTATAAGAGGACACCATAATTGTTAAACTGACTCGAGCATAAAATAACTAACTAGACCAGATTCAAAGTTATTACTATTAAAAAGAATTAGTTCAAGCCATATCAACTGTGTGAAAGCAAATGATTGTTATTAAATAGGAATAGTTACTTAGAAACACTGACCTTTGCATAAAATAACCTAACAAGGTCTGACATGCTGTAAAATCAACACCAAAACAAGCACAGCTGTTAGAAAATAATGGTGATTCATAACGGTAAGATTTATTATATGAAGTCATTTAAAACTGATAACTATTTGGTTTTTACTGACACTTGCTTAAATTTTGACTATTATAAGTAAAGTTAAGTTGGCAACAATAGTCGAGGGCAACTAGAAGGCTCCCTTTTCAATAGCTACTACACCGAGGTGTAAGGGAGGGCACTACTCCTTTCCTTGAATTGCTCCATTTTACCCTTGATATGTACCTTATACTGCTGAGTGTTAAGCAAGGAAGTGTCAATTACCATTTTTAAAGTTTTTGGTATGACTCGACCTGGGATTGAACCCAGGTCACCCAAACCATTGACAAACACTCTGCCCACTAGGCCAATGAGTTTTTTTTGTTTCTATGCAGTCATAAAGTGTTCAATTAGTACAGGATGTAAACATTAGTAAGTTAATACATTTTTATAGCAAAAGTCATAGTAAAAGTAAATAATTCAAACTCGGTAAAAAAGAAAAGAAAAACCAAAAGAACAATAAAGATATAAGTTGACACAGGGACTCATTCTCTCAATGTGATAGATATTCACTTATCAGTCAGTCAGTCAGAATTTTAAATCATCAGGTGAGACACAACTTGGAACTAAAGGGAGAAAGGATAAGACTATCTTTGTGAGTACATAGCAGTCAAACATTTGGCTGTGACCTGATGAATATAGGAAAAGTGATTGGTCAAAATGTAATAATTCCATCCCTCCCAAACATTTTCTTTTATCTGAGTGACCTGTACTCACTAAATCAAAACTAGCCATTTTTTTCTATAAATAATTACGCAAAATTGTTATGGCATATAATCAGAGAAAGAGTATAGTGAATAAGAAACTAAAATAACCAGCAGAAAATAATAATAATATACTAATAGTATAATAATGTATTTATATATAAAAAAGAATATGACTATATGAAAATAAATACACACACATACATACATTATGCAATCTGATCTTACTACCAAGTAATGAGAAATTCCATTGTTATGATAACATGATACACTACTTGACCTAATAAATAAATATATATATATATATATATATATATATATAATGCTTGTGTGTCTAAACTAAAATATTAAAATGCCCAAACAAATCAAGACTTACATAAATTTTCACATGGAGTAAACCATAATCTTCATATGAAAAAATATATGTATATATGGAAACACTGAAGAGTTTCTATAATTTTAAATACAATTGTTACTAAAAGGTTCTACCAATGATAATGAAACTAAGACAATGATAAAGCAGTAAAAGATATATGTATGCATACATACACATATACCTATATATATATATATATATATGCATACATATACATATATAGATACATAAGTAGATATTGACAAACTCACACACAAACACACATATATATAGACTTACATAGTATTAAACACACACACACACATATATATATATATATAGACTTACATAGCATT
The DNA here is from genome assembly GCA_963585895.1 of Sepioteuthis lessoniana. Lineage (NCBI taxonomy): Eukaryota > Metazoa > Mollusca > Cephalopoda > Myopsida > Loliginidae > Sepioteuthis > Sepioteuthis lessoniana. The sequence continues at coordinate 14,796 of CAUZXS010003184.1, forward strand.
AAACACACACACACACATATATATATATATATAGACTTACATAGCATTAAACACACACACACACATATATATATAGACTTACATAGCATTAAACACACACACACACATATATATATATATATATAGACTTACATAGCATTAAACACACACACACACATATATATATATATAGACTTACATAGCATTAAACACACACACACACACACATATATATATATATATATATATATACACACATGTGTGTGTATACTTACATAGATATATGCGAGTGATTATATATATATATATATGTATGTATGTGTGATTATATATATATATATAAGCACACACACATGTATATAAATGATGCGATGATTCTAGTCATAGGAAATGAACACGGTTACCCAAGTTCAAAACCTGGATGAGGATGTTTTCATCTCACAAAGTACAAATTTCCTTAGGAAAAGCATGAATACAACTATTTGTGGTAAATAGAAAATCAGACAAGGCTCTTTAACCTTGGCATGGCAACCAGCCTAGAAAAAGAAAACCTCAGAATCCAAACTTGTAGAACTTAGCTCAAAAAATTACCAATTGTCTTGTCCAACTCATGTGGAGAGGCTGGGTATATATATATGTAGAAAAACTGATAACAACAATCCAAGAGGAAGGAATGATTTATTATATATATATATATAGAGAGAGAGAGAGAGAGATAGATATACATGCATGCACAGTCATATCATTTAGTTCTTTTTTTCTAAAAACAAAAGAAAAAAAAAAGACAGAAGTATGTCCTTGATATTTTACAAGCAATAACAAGATAGACTACACTATTTAATCTCTCCATTTTTCTTTCTTTTCTCTTGTTATAACTTCTATACCTTTCATCTGCTTCAAAGGCTTTCAGTCAAACAATGCTCCTGCTTTTTCAACTTCCTTACCCTACTCAAGCTCTCATCTTGTACCCAGAAACAACCACAAGTACAGATCAACAAAGTAAATAATTCTGTCATTTCTGACAGGAACTAAGCTAATATACAGAGTCATCTTGTATATTGGGTTATCATAATGCATAAACTAAGAATATAAAATAATCAGCAGAAAACAATGTAATAGTACAATAACATATTAATATTTAAAAAAAAAGCAAAAAGATTTGGAAATAGAATAATAAGATAGGATTTAAAAAGTCATATTTCTGTTTTTCATTATTATCGTCAATGCCTTGGTAGCAAATATTTATTAAGAAATAATTCCTAAGAAATGTTCTGAGCTTTGAAAAAAAATTCTAAGGCAAATTGTATTGTAAATACATTTTTTCTACTTTAAATATAAACTATTGATTACTTTGTTTTAGTTCAACAATATTATTTATACAAATAAAGATTATTTACATACTTTCTTGTTTCTATCTACCTTCACCTACTGAAGTAAATTTGTTCATATAAACCAGACCATACTTTTATTAGTACTTATATATATATATATATATAAAATGACAATAAATATGTACACCTCTAACAATTTCTTATAAAAAAGATGATTTTCTTCTAAACCAAAATCAGGATTTCACTGTTTCAAATAGAATATTAAACAATCAAAATAGATATTTATATCTAAATTATACAATATTGAAATTCTATAATAAAAATGTGACTATGATGGGCCTAACGAGTAGAGTGTTCGCCAATGGTCCAAGAGACCAGGGTTCAATCCCAGGTCGAGTCATACCAAAGACTCAAAAAATGGTACTTGATGCCACCATGTTAAACACTCAGCTTTATAAGGTAAGGATCAAGAATAAAGTGGAGTAATCCAGCAAATGGAGTAGCCCCTTCCCGTACACCTTGGTGTGGTAGCTATTGAAAAAGGAGACTTCGGGTCACTCTCAACTTATGTTGCCAACTTTATATATCTCACACATGTATATATATATATATATATATATATATATATATATATATATACTTACACAGAGAGACATATATGTGAATGAACATGTATATTTACTAATAAGTATTTTCAGACTAACTTAGTTAGCATACATCTCAAATATATCTACATGTACTTTTAATCATCTTTTATAACAGTTAATTCCCATTTTTGTCTGCAAATGTTAAGAAATCCTTCAAAGAATATATATATGTTGATGGATAAGATATGTAGATATATATGAAAAGACAAGGATGGCTAAAATGAAGATATGATCTGAGTGAGATAGTTTTTTTTTTCCATTTGGAGTCTTTTCAAATCTCCAAAGGAAAAAAAAAACAACTCTAAACTTGAGGATATATGACTAAAAATATCTAATTTCTATCATAAAAAAAAATCAATCAGGATGTTATTACTTTTATTCCTAAATAAAACAACAAGGAAAAGAATTCTAAGTTAAAATCATAATTCCTAAAAGTTCAGATTTAAAAGAAATCTAAGGGAAAAACTTACATCACAACTCAAGAAATTCATTGGGAGAACAGAATGTTAAAATATTTGTTACAATGCTATAAAAATGGAATGTTAAGATAAGTACTTTTCAACCGGTGGGGGATACGCTCCCTGGAGGCAACATGAAATAAATGGAATATTGCAAAACCACAAAAGCTTGAATTTATAAGCATTTTAGAATAAAAGTAAAATCTAAATTTAATAAATAATTATTAGGTCCTCATAAAGGTATATTATAATTCAAAATCAACTCAGAAAAAGTCGATAACCACCAAGTTAGAAGTATTGAATCTAAGTAGAAAAATAACTCATATAGGTTTCTTTAGTTCTTATCTGTGCAATATGAACGCTTTGTGTGGGGGAGGTTATTTTATTTACCTGCTACAGACAAAATTGCAAGTGCGTATTTAAATTTTAAATAACCTTTTTCCTTAAAGCATAAATAAACCCCTTATTTAAAATAAATATTCTTTAAATGCAAAAATTGGCCTACAAGTTAACTTCTCAATTAGACATGCTTGAAAGAAATTTGTCTGTCTGTTCGTCTGTCTAGCAGAAGCAAATATGTCTTTGTTGCTTTGAGAGAGAGAGAGAGTTCTCCAAGTTTTTAAAGAGATAGTTTTACATACAGGTCAGCAGAAAATTGTTGCCTCCACCTCTTTCAAAATGTTTCACTTGGATTTCTCTTTTTCTCTCTCTTTCCTTCGCATACACCTCCTTCTCCTTCTACCCGTTTTTTTTTTTTTGTTGTTTTTTGTTTTGTTTTTATTTTTTCAACTCACTCATTTTGCATCTCCTCCCACCTCTTTTTTCTTTGCACTCACTCTCTGCTAAAAGATCACCTGCCTTTCCCCTATCCCTGAGACTTACTCCTCCAGACTCTTCTTGCTGTTTCCTCTACCCACGAAGAAAGAAAAAAAAAAAGATGGGGCTAAATCGACCCTTCAGAGGGTAGCAGGTTGGTAGAAATGTCTAAGGGGGAAAAAGAGGGAAAAGGAAGTAGTAGACGACTATAAAGAGGAAGAAGAGACAAGTTGTTTGTGAGTGCTGTTGTGGAAAGGAGCGACATAGATGACGGATAAGGTTTAGGGAAGAATGACAGCCATCTCAAATTTATTGTATACATTGTGATGATTATAGCGGAGTGTATTGGTTAAATTCAAATAATAATCATAAAAAATACCAAAGGAGAGAAGTGAATAAAAGTGAGAAAAGGGAGAATAAGTGAAATATACGGAAAAAGAAAAAGGGACTAAACTGGGGAAGAAGGGAGAAAAAAGAAAAAGAGGAAAAAGGGGTGCTAGGAATGAAGGGGAAAAAAAGGGAGAAAAAAGAGCAAAGAAGAGGGGGAAAATAAAACAAAACATAACAAAAAAACAAAAAACAAATTAAGGTTTAAAAAAATGAAGCTAAAAATAGAAATCCTTAGACTTTTTTAATAAAAAGAGTGGGGGGAAGCAAAAAATAAAGAAAAACAGACAGAAAGAAAAAGAAATTACATACATACGTGCAGATACATTATGCAAGAATGGATACATCGCAGACAGAAGAAATCAAATAAAATAAGAAAAAACAAAGAATGAATGAAAAAACGAACAAGAATAAGGAAAGGAAATATTGAAAAGTTTAAAATAAGAAAGATCTAAGGAAAGAATTGTAACCCAAGACAGACTAAGTTAGAAAGAAAAAAAAGAAAGCGAATTAAAAAGAAATCGGAAATAAAGAATGAATGAAGGACTGGAAAAAATCAGTTCTTTATTTTTATGTTGTGTTATTTTGTTGTATTATTGACAGTGTGAAGAAGAGAGACAGTACTTCGTTTTGCTTGATCACACACACACACACACACACAGTTTGTGCGTGTGCGTGTGTGTGTGTGTGTGTGTGTGATCATTGTAAAGTAAAGTGCCCGTTCTATAATAATAAGATTTAGAGGATCAAAAAATTGACGCAAGTAGAAGAGATGATGATGATGATGATGCAGAGAAACATGACTACGAAGTTCAGTTTCAGTTTCTATCAATTAAAATCCCTTCTTTTGTAAGGAAACGATTGGTATAAAATGGGGACATTTTCCAAATGCACACATTCGATCACCAGGTGCCCTGATTGTAAAAAAAATGAATAGAGTAAGACTGACGGAATAGAGAATAGTAAAAGAGAGGGAAAGAAAGAGAGAGAGAGAGAGAGGGAAGAGTTTTAAAAAATGCTGGGAAGCACACAACAAATATTCATTCAAATGATAAATGTATATGAATAGAAAGGTATGGAAAAGTAGCCAACGTTTATCTAGCTGACCTCAAAGAAAATATCCCCTACATGGTTTATAAAGACTAAAATCATTGTCACATTTGATTTTTAAAGCGACGTTGCCAAGATAGTTGTGGTTGCCGATATAGTGGTGGGGGTTCTTCTGAAGGAGGAAGTTGTTATCAATAAGTAAAAATATGACCAAGTAAAATCTATACATTGCAAACATTCTCATGACGGTTGTACTTATGCAATACACGACAAGAAAAGAAAAACAGCACATCATAGCGATATCTTATAAGAGCAAAACAGTAGAAAAATGCTTTGCTTGATGAATAAAGTATTTTCCTGTTCAATTTGCAACTGTATATTAATTTTGAGGAGTCATGCTGAAAGTCATTTTTTTTACTATTTAATTCTCGAGATAAAGAACTTAGAAATGCTAATTAATTATAATCCTCGCTAAATAGAAGCATCGATATTATCACGAAATGCCGTTATGATTGGTCTCAGTGTCAGCTAGTAATTAGTACACTGTAATGAAGCAATTACTTGACTGTCAATTAGAGAAAATAAATTAAGTTTGGTTTTGGCGAAAATTTCAAATTTAAAAAGATATTAAAGTTTAGATCAACCTTAAGATTTTGTTCTTACTTTATTTATTTTTTTAAATTATCATATTCATTTTATTTAGTTAGTAAAAAAAAATCACGGCCAAATGAAAAAAAAAAAATCATTTATTTTGTCTCTAAAAAGATCCACAATCTACAAATAATTCTCCGGCATTTAAACTAGAAACTAATGTAGAATAATTTCAAGTTCATAAAGTTCCGTTTTGGGTTTTGTTTTTTTTTTAATTTTTCACCATTTTCAACTGTTTTGCAAATATTTTTTAAAAAGGTCAAGTTCCAAATCTCAAAAATAGGAAGCATTCCTCCTGGGTGGTGCCACATGCCACATGTTGAAAAATACAACAAATGAATTTTAAAAAGTCTTCAACAGAGAAAACCTAAGATGTTTTCTCTTCTTTTTAAATATTTATTTTAAACCACGCCTACATTTGAATTTTAAGTTGAACATTCCGCACGCACACACGCAACAATTAACTCCCAATGTCCAAGGTGAGTGAAGTTGAAAAAATACAACTGGCTAGTGTTTGAGAGAAGAGAAAACTTAGAATTTCAAAAGAAGCCCACCACCACCAATAAAAGTTTTATTTCATCCAATTTAAGTGAACAATTTATTCAATTATAATAATTGAAAAAAAAAAATACATTTTTTTTTCAAATGGTTGATAAATTTAAAGATCAATTTGTTAACTGATATTTTTTTTATTTTTTTTATCTTCTGTTTAGTAATTAACTTTTCTGATTGATTAAAAGATTGTTTTTGGTTTAGTAATTAGGATTTTTATTATGAAAGAAATATTCGAAAGGAAAACAGAAGTTTGAGAAAGAAAGATTTAGTATTTTCTAAGAACTTAAGATTTCAATAAAGTGTTTTTTTTTGGGGGGGGTTTAAGTTGAAGTCATTGTTTTTCTTTTCGAGTTTTTTTTTTAAACAAGTTATGTGTTTTTATTTCAGTTTCTGGGCAAAGAAGAAGAAATCAAATGAAGGAGTACGAAAAGAAGAAGAATCTGTTATAAAATGAAACAAAGACACACGCATGTTTAGTCAAATCTTTTTTTAATCAAACCTAATATTTGTGTCGATAGGAATTCACTGGCAGTCAAATACGCACACACACACAGTAAATACAATTACACGCGTACGCTTAGTAAAATGCATGTTCGTACGCACATGGCTGAGTGCGCGCGCACATGCCTCCTCTTCCTCCTCCTCGTCCTCCTTGTCATTGTTGTTGTATCTATTGAATGAATAGAAGGGTGGGAGTAAGAGGTAAGTCTTTAGCCTCTCACCTGGATGGTGTACCTGGGTGGCTCTTCAAAAATGAAAATAGGTCAACGAATAAAATAATATTCAAGTGGATACGAACTTTAAAGTTTAAAACATTAATTGAAAAGAAATAAAGAAAGAAAACGCGTTAAAATGAATGAGTGAGTGATAAAAATATAAATTCCAGTTGACTCAGTGTTGTTGTTGACTATCTTTTTGTGTGTGGGTGGTTGTTTTATTTTTATTTATTTTATGTCATTTTATTTTTCATGCGAGTAGTATAAACTAGTTTATCTCCTGTGCGCATTAAATAAAAATTAAATTCAAACGAAAAGAGTTTCAAAAAACTTAATTCGAACTTTTTCTGAACTTGAAAAACTAATACATTTTATTTCAAGTTTGATCAACTGTTGCCGCATGAAAGACTTTTAAAAAGATGTTTAAGAAAGGGAAATTTCCCAACCAATAAATTTTAATTTAATCAATTTGATAAAAACATCAGTCCATTTTTTTTTTAAATTTTATTATTTAACTTGTGTAAAATATATAAATCGATTACTTTCCTCATACTGTCAAGAAATAATTATCCATAATAATGACTGTTTCATCTCTATAATTTAAATGCACTTTTAAAAGATTAAGGAACAAGAATATGTTTTGATGGAATATTTTTTTTCGTACACATGGGTCATCTTAGAGACAATGGTACGCGAACTATTAATAAAAACAGGAGGAAAAATTAAAAATCACACTTATAATCAATTACAAGATTTTTAAAGCAAGCAAATATATGCAAAACAAAAAATATAATAATCATTATTATTTAGCTTTATACAATTTTTTCTATATTGTTTCTCTTTTTCAAAGACAGAAAATGCGATGGTTAGAAATGAAGGATCTCGGCTGGAAAGATTTTTTTTTAATAAATTTTTTTAAAATACGCTCAAGTTAAACTGTTTCAGTGAACTTTAGACTTCTTTAAAAAAAAAAAAAAAAAAAAAAAAAAAATATCCTTAAAGTATCTATAGTTGTTTTTTCTTCTTCTTTTTCCCCCATTACTTAAACAAAACATTTTGCCGTCTTAAATACGAATAATAATAATAATCTAGTTGTCAAGGAAATAATCTTTTTTAAGATAAAAATTAAGTATTACATAAACAACATGTGTCTAATTTTGTTAAAAAACAACAACAACAACAAACGCAGCTAAAGATTTACATGACAAAATTGGATGACTTAAAAATAAAAACAAAATGAAATACTAGATTGTTTTAAGTTTGTTTAAGAGACGAACAAATAAATAACATTAGTTGTTTTGTTAGGAAGATTCGTCTCTCTGTATATATTTATAACCGTTTAATTTGATTAATAATTACTAAAATATATATTGCGCATTTTTTCTTCATTTCAATAACTAATATCGATCGTTGATCTCTTTATTTCGTCGAAACAAAAAAAAAAGGGGGTAGAAATTAAAATACCTTAAAAATATTTTATTTAAATATTTTCAACCACAACAAAATAAACAAACAACAACAAAAAAAAAAAAACAAGCACAGAATTGTCAGTCGTACACAAGCCTTGAAAAAGAAAAAACAACAACACTTTTTTTACCCCTATAATAACGACAGAGAACTAGTTGTAATAATACTAAAATCAAAACTGACCCCTTCACCTTTGAAAATAGTAACACATTATGATTACCTGTTTGGGGGAGTGATGGTATTTAAGAGTTGATCTCAGTGCCTGTCGAACCATCTGCAGCCTTTCTCAAATGTAGTCCATAAAGGCCGTTTCTTTTTTTGTTTTGTTTTGGTTTGGTTTTGTTATTTTTTTTTTTTTTTAACCTTTTTCTGTTTTGTTTTGTGTTTTTTAAGTTGATTTTTGCTTCTTATTGTCTACCGGTAGAGAAAAAAAAAGAGTCGATGAAAAAGAAAAGAAAAAAGAAAGAAAGAGTGAATGAGACGTTCAATGATGATAGTGTTGTCGGTAAAAATTGAATAGCAATATGTACTTCTTAACCTGTCTGTCTGTCTGCCAGTTGGTCTTTTTGGGTAGATTTGATATATTTAAAAAAATAAAAATAAAAGAGGTTGCCGGGGTCTTTTAGGCCTCCGATTTTGTTACAGTACAACATAATCCTTTTTTCTTCTTCCTTTTCTTCTTCTTTTTCTCTTCACTACAGATAGCCCAACATACTCCGAACTATATAACAACAAGCACCTAAATACATGCACACATGCAAATACTGTGTGCGCGCGTGAGTGTGAGCGAAAAAGGGTATATAGTATACATATGTTTGTATCTCCGTCTGTGTATGTATGTGAACGCGTTATGCATGTACATTTCAGTTAGTGCTTGTGTGTGTGTGTATGAGTGTGTGTGTGTGTGTGTGATATGGTTAATATATATGTCAGGTGCGTATACAAGCTGGAACCGTTGTTGTTGCTTGGTGGATAAGTTGGCCTGTTGTCCGTTACTACTGCTGCTGCTTCCAATAAAGTCCACTACTAGAGAAAGAAGAAGATGCAATATTTGTGCTGTGGTAGTGGCTGTATTTAAAAACCAGTAGAGAAGTTAGTACTAGTCGATTGTTATTATTAGTCTGACCAGTACCTAATGTTGTTGTTGTTGTTGTTTAGAGCCGGGCACCAGTTAAGATAGACGACAACAATATTACCATCAGACTAGCTCTGTGACTGGTGGTGGTGGTGGTGGTGGCGCAAACGTTTATATCCATCTCTCAGCAGACATGTAGTCAGTATAACGTAGGCGCGCGCACACACACAGCTAAACTGGAGAGAGATGCTGTCTTTCTAACTTCATCCTGAGATGCTGGTGGGAGATCTTATTCTTCGTCTTGTTGGTACCCCAAAAGGATAACATTACTATTATTTTTAGGATTATTAGGACTAACAGCAACGTTCATCATCATCGTCTTCATCGTCTTCATTTATCATTAATTCTAATTCATTAACGTCAATTTTCCCCTCTTTCTCATCGGCTGCAGTTGTAGTACTACTATTGTTAATAATATATATGATAGAACAGCTTACTGTCAACCCGGAGACGGACGTGTATATGGTAGATATGAAAATGTCTATAGCTGTCAGCATCACGGGTCCTAGTTTGTGGTTTGAGAGAGGAACTATTTTTTTTTAAATATAGACACCTTGTTGGCATGTGTGTGTGTGAGCGCTCGCACACACATATTCATAAAAAGGTACATATAGGTACGGTAGGCTGAGTTAACCAAAAAATTAACATCAAAATCTCGAATATTCCTGGTTTTTAAATCCAATGAGTAAAAGAAAAGACGCCTGACCTGAGCTACCATGCAGTACAAAGCTGGTCAAGATCGATGTTAGAAATTAAGTCTAACAAGAGCAGGGCGATTATTATTTTAACACTGATATCGAATTTAAATCAAAGTAGTCTACAACAACGAGCCATCTATCTTTTTGGAGTTCAAACTTACTTAGCAACAACTGTTGTTGTTTTTGTTTTGTTTTTTGTTTTGTTTTGTTTTGTTTTTTGTTGGTATTTTTATATTGATCTGCCTCAAAAATTATAATGTTTACTGCTTCTTATCCTCAATCGTTTTATTTGGAACACAAAAATATTCTATCAGATGTGGATACGCACAAAAACAAGTGAAAGGTTTAGAAAAGAAAGAAGAAAAAAAAGCCAGTCATATCGACGTAGTCAAAGAAATAGGTTTGTCTCAACTTGGGAATTGTATGCGAGAGCGAAAATGAAAAAAGAAAAATATACTACTAGTTATTTTTTATGAGATAAGAGGAAAAAAAAAAAAGATTTTTCTTTCTATCTTCTTTTTCGGTGGCAACACGGTCACAATTTGATTATTAGTTTGGAGAGAACTAGTGACATGATATAAAAGGCTATCAACGGCTTTAAACACCGCTAAAAACCTTGAAATATTCAAAGTGAAAACAATAGTTAGCAATCTAAGTGGATACAAATTCTCCCCCGTTCCTCTTTTTCCAGCAAAAAACGTTCTTTTTGATTTTTATAATGCCACACACAGGCAAGACAATTTCATCTTTTACATGTTAACCCTTCCTTCGCAAATGATATAATTATTTGTCAAACCTGTCAACTTCATAACACACACACACACACGTTTTCTTCTTTTCTAAGGTCGAGAATTAGTAATCCTTGAAACAACTGACTTCGTTAATTCACACCGTTTATTATTTATCATTTGGTGCAAGCATTTTTTTTTAGAAGAAAGATGTATGGATATAAGAAAAATCCAGTCACCCAGAAGTGTTTGTGTGTGTCTGTGTGTGCACCCTGGCTTGCTAAGCGAACTAGGTCTGCAAATCTACGGGAAAAGACTTCTATTCAGAAAAAAATCCATTTAATGATATAAGAATGCTAAGAGACTGTCCGTTTCTTGCAGAAAATCTCAAACAAGAATCGAACAGTCACCTTTTCCGCTCTAGGTATGACTGTAACGAAACCTGTTAGTTTTTAGGGTGTCTGATGAGCAAATAATTGAAATCACGAATTTCTCTTGCTTTGGTAATTTTATTTGATTTAAAGCAATATTGAAATTAACTAAAACATTGAGAAAGAGGCAGGGAGAGAGTGAGAGAGAGAGAGACCCTGACTAATATTTAAGAAGCAAACTAAATACCAATACTACAAGGAAATCTTAAGTCCAACTGAATGAATAAAAAAAGAGTTTTGGTTTTAAAATGAACTAGACAGAGAGGATTCTAAAATAGTTTCAGCATTTGTTGATTATATACGGAATACTTCATTTGATGATCAGCTCATCATTTTCATTGAACGGGACTAAATCTAAGGTCAGTAAGGAGTAATAGGTAAAACAGCGAATGATAATTATGATGGTGATGAAGAGGGTGGTGGTGGTGGTGATGGAGCAGCCAGACGAAGTTATTGGAGGTGATTGTGGAGGGTAGAAGAAACAAAGACAAGAGTCTTGTTTCCCTGAACCACCCAAGATAGGGAGAGAGAAAAAGAAAAGCGAAAAAAAAAAAAAGAAAGATGGGGGTGAGGGAAAAAAAAAGAAACTGAAACAGTAGATAACTCATTTAGTAAGTTCAGCTGAGTCTGGGACAAGGCCAGAAGTATGAGACACAGTGAGAATCGAACTAAATTGATAGATACTGGATGAGATAGACGGATAGATATAATTAAATTCGATAGATAGATAGATAGATAGATAGATAGATAGATAGATAGATACTGAGCATGTGTGTGTGTCAGAGAGAGAGAGAGAAAAAGAAAAATAATAGCAGAAAGTAAAAGGTTGAGAGAGAGAGAGAGAGAGAGAGAGAGAGAGAGGGATAATCTTTACACATAAAATCAGAAGAAAAAAAAAAAGAGGTAAGACTAAGTGAGTTAAGACAGAAGGAGACTAACAGAGAAAATGCGAAATGATGACAGAAAAAAATCTTCAGAAAAAAAAGAAGAAATAATCTCAGAAAAGCTATAAAAATAAGAAGTGGGAGGAGGAAAAGAAGAAGAAAAAAAAAACTCCATCAAATAGTGAATTATATGTGCATAGCTTACATCACCACTGGAAAAAATACATAAATTAGATAAGCAAACATGACATTGGATTCCTCTGCCTCCTTGCACAGCTCCAGGCACAGCTTCTGTAATGAGTATTAAGAAATAAGACTATTTTCTTCCTAGAGCAAAAAAAAAAGAGTTTAATGTTGATGGTGGGGAAAGGGGGGGGGGAGAAAAGAAGAAAAGGAATAGTGAAAGCCTAAAGAAGGAGGAGAGAGAAAGGAGAAGCATAATCACACATACACTATCTATCTTTGTATCTATCTATCTATCTATCAATACAAGTGCATGTGTGTATTTGATTGATTGAGAAAACGAATAGGGTGAAGTTGGGTACAAAAAGGTTTGGCAAGTGTTGGATGGGAGCAAAATATTCTAGATTATTATAAGTTGTTTTTATTCATTATATATATATATATATATATATATATATATATATACACTTATTTCTTGAGATACTAATTTTCATCTTGTGATCTTTGGGAATGATAAAGACGGAAATATACTACAATACGAAAAAACTGTCTTTTCTTTGCTCACAGTCTTCTTAAGTCAAACACCCCACCCCTTACATGACTATATAAATTCTATCTATCTATCTATCTGCATGTGCTCTTTTTCTCTTCGACTGACCGTTCTATAAATCTTATTTATCTTAGCAAACAATACACCAGTGAAACAAGTACAGTTTACTTCAGTTGACAAAATTATCTATCTGTCTGTCTGTCTGTCTATAAATTTGTTTATCGAGCAGGCAAGTCGATGTTGAATAGTATGTCTATAAATCAACATTAGCATAGAAAAGATATTTGGGTCTGGCACATGTTATTTCATATCCACCACACACACACACACACTTCCTCTACGACCCGACACCAGTTCTCGCCCCCCACTGCTCGTTGCGCCCCCCACAACACTTACCGTCCAGCACAGCCAACACACCGCCTCATTTCTTCTTTCTCTTGTTCTATTAAGTTGGTGTTAGACTGGGCTCTTTTGTGCCCCCTACCTAGCGATATCGGAATGCGCTAGCTATCTCATTAGCTAGAAAGAGATTTCAAAAGGTCGTTCTCTTTTTCCCTCCGACCACACAGGCACCATCAACCTCCACCTCACCCACCCCCCAAAAAGAAAGAAGTAACTCTTCTTTTTCTTTCTTTCTTCTCCCCCCCCCTCTGACCCCCCTCCGCCTCTTGGTTCTTTATAACATCAGCAGTTGCACGCTGCAGGGCTAGCATGCTGGTTTTCACCCTTCAGGCCCAACTTTGCTCTGTAAATTCCACAATCAATGGCCGGACCTTCTTGTACACTCTATCTCCATTTTTACCTTCCTCGCCTTATACAACGTCCCACACCTCAGCCACCGCCCAAGCCATTTCTCTACACATCCAAACCCGACCCCCGACCCCATATTCTTTCTTTTTCTTTCTTTTCTCTTACAATATTTTTTTCTTCTCTTTCTTTTGCTTCTGTACATTTTATTGTTTCTGTCACTTCTTTGTCTTCTTTCAGTCCTGACACCCCCTATTTTTTCCCCTGACTGTGGCTGCAGACTTTAGCATTGCCAATGTCCCCTTTCCAGGAAAGACTGACTTGGAAGCAAGCTATGTAGATAGTTATTTGTCTCTTCTCGGTGAGCGTGTGTCTGTGTGTCAGTGCGCGTGTCAGAACGTGTATATATATATATATATATATATATATATATACATACACACACACATATATATAGTGCGTGTATGTCTGTCTGTGTAGATCTTCCGCCCCCCTTATATTTACATGTGTGTTTTATCTGTCCTCTCATAACTGTTCCTCGCTCTTCTTCCGTCTTGTGGCTCACAGAGACATCAGTTTTATCCCTATTTCCACTTGGTCAGATGCTCGGATATCTTTGAGTAGACCAACCGAGATTTTCCTACCTTTCTCTCTCTCTCTCTCTCACCACCAAGAAGTAGATTCCGAATTATACATACATATTTCCTCAAATACAGCTCAAAATCATTATGAAACAGCAACCTCATTTTAATCTACCACAGAAAAAAAATGTAAAAGTTGTCAACTACAAAACGTACATTTGGAAAAGTGGGTGCATATATTCTTTAACTAAAGTGTTAATTTTTATTTGATTGAAAGATAGGATTATTATTATTGACTTTTTATTGGTATTAAAGACTTTCTTGACATTTCAGAATAGATAGTGTCGGTCATCGGAAGAAAAGAAATAATAATACTCACTTAATTCACCCAATTTTATTTTTAACTTAAAAAAAAAAACGCAAAAAATAAATTCACGTACCTAAAGAGGTTGGTCAAAAAATAATTTTAAATTGTTTTCATATATTTTGACCTAGTTTGCAATTTTTATTTATTTTTTAAAATTTTATTTTTTAATAAAAGGTTCTTGGTGAAATACCTTTTAGTGAGAGAGAAGGTGACTGAAAAAAAGAAGAAAAAAATGTCCATTTACCAAAATACATGAGCTGTATGAAAATGCAAGCAGTAAGTTATGTCTCTTAATCTAATGTGTGAGTGCTTTATTAGTTTTCCCTTCTTGCAGACTTCAAATGCTTTTTCTTCATCAGTAGAGACATTAAAAGAAAAAGAGAAAAGCTCTAAATACAAAACGTCTTACTTTCCATCATTACTTTTAGCTATATTGGTGCGCGCCTTTATTCAAAATAACCTTTTGGTATCAATGTTTCATCTCCCCGATATTTTTCTTTCCTTCTGCTTTTAGTTAATTTTATAGTCGCTTCATTCGGAACTCAAATCATTTTTTTCCCTTAATTTCATATATATATATATATATATATATATATATACACACACACATACGTGTGTGTGTGTGTGTGTGTGCAGAAATCAAACGAAAAATCTTTCAAATCTCGCCGAAATTCTTTTTGAACAATTTTTTAATACACACAAAAATGAAACTTAAATTCAAAAAAATGATTAAAACGTAATTTTTTTTGAATCCGTTTAATCCTGAGCCTAAAAAGTGTGTGTGTGTGTGTGTGTGTGTGTGTGTGTGTGTGTGTGTGTGTGCTTGATTAGAACTGTTTTTCTAATGTAACATAAAGCAAACACTATGAACCGTATGATTACTTGAAACGACACTAATCAGTATTTATTTTACTAGTGATAGTATTAGCATAATGATAAATTACTTGATGTAAAGACATGAAATCAACAAGACTGAAGAGACAAAACAACATTCTATGATTCGAATCAATTGAATACAAAACGACTCCGACCACCAACAATCAGCTGGTGGTTTTTGTACAAACACTGACTGTTGAATAGTGTGTGACTATTGCAGCTAAATGCTCTCCGCAAATACACTAGTGCATTACTAGGCAGCAACACATGCGTTTTTCTTTTTCTTTTTTTATTTCTCCTCTCGAAATTTTGACAATATAGTCACAACTGATAAAACTAATGACACAATACATTGAAAAAATAAAAAGGCAATTTTTTTAAAAATCTACAAACTATGAATTGAATATGAAAGTTTTAGTCCAATACTTAAATTTTTGCAGAAGGGAATACCGATACGAAAAACGTTTTTCATATATATATATATATATTACAGGGTAATTGAAAAATAACACCATAGTTTAAAATTTACTGCTTGTAAAAATTACTGTTAGGAAATAAAGAACAAAAATTTTTGAAATAGGGATTAACTTTTAATCAGTATATATATATATATCTATATATATATGGGGGGGGGACTAATAAATATACTTGATATCTATACTATTTTATTTTCTTCTTTAAGTTCTCAGTATTTTAGTCTGCCTTTTTTTATTACCTTCGGTAATACTGTACTATGCCCCAAAATCAAAATTAAGTTTGATCTAAACAAGTGTAAACAGCTCTGAACACCATTCTTCTGATAGCAATATATTATTTACATAATAATGTATACAGTTAGAGTATCTGTCCCTAGATGAATGCCTGTGTATCTAATATACAGTCCTAACTCTGCTGTAGTTATCCAATGATTGGTGGTGATAATACAGATATATCTACATAGACATGGCAGGTAGATACGCATTTCTCTTTTTATAGACGTCAGTTCTTATTGTTTCTCCTGATAAAAATTTAGTATCAATTAGTAGAGAACTGTGCAGTGAGAATGTTGTAATAATAAATATTTAAGATGACCAAGTTATCTGTTATTTTCTGATTATTTTCACCGTCTTTTTGAAAAGTGATTCTTGTTCCTCTGTCATCTTTTTGCATTTCTTTAATTATATAAGAGAAACAATGGCTATATCAAAAGAAAGAATTTCTAGAAATAAGTTTCCCATTTTCATAGGAACATGGGAAACACATGGTTAAGATAAACTATCAATTTCTGATCTTCTAAAAAGAATTTCATGTTCACATTTGTGTAAAAAAATATATAAAATGAAAGAAAAAAATTTACATTGAATTGTGTCTTTATACAGCCACTGAACTTAAACAGTTCTGTCATTAACCAACTTTATATTTTCCAGTTTAGGAAAAATGCATGCAGATTTGACATGAGGTTTAATATACAGTGTCCATTCTAGATAGATACGTATGTGTGTGTGTAAGATTTAATAAAAAGCAAGCACAGCATGTTTTATTTCTTTAAACAACACAGCAAATATATTTTGTTATATATGTTCAAACATGGGAAAATGCATGAGAGTGTGTGTGTGTGTGTGTGTGTATGCACACACACTAATATGTCTGTAAGTGTGTGTTTATTCATATTTCCCTATTCAGTCAAAAGCTTGAAATATTTTGTATAGATTAAGTAAATATATAAGTAGAAATATCACACACATTATATATATATATATATATATATATATATATATATATATACACACACATTATATATATATATATATATATATATATATATATATATATATATATACACACACATGCATATATAAAATCTTACATATACTTACCTAAGAAATAATATACACATACTTAAGAAACATCATACACTTATATATATATATATATATATATATAGTGTGTGTGTGTGTGTATGTGTATGGACTCAAAACAATTTGATGAACTATTTTCATGTTATCACAACTGTTCAGGCAAGTGAAATAATCAGTAAAATGTACTGAATTTATATGTATATAATTTTTTAATTAATTCAAGAAATTATAATCATTATTTCATTAAAGTAATCTTAACATTAACTGTAACTATCTTTATATCTATTTATCTATGTGTGTGTGTAGGTAGGTACATATGTAATATATATTACAATTCACAATGTCCTACACTTCTTAAATTAGTCTGGTATCCCTAAACACTCAAATACCATTTACATATTTGTTACTTTATAATAAGTACAAACATGGGAAATATTTCTATCAATCTATTTTTATAGGTATACATAATGAAAAGAAATACTGATAATTTTCAAACAGACAAACATATATATATATAAATATATATATATATACACACACACACACAGATGAACAGATTAAAATAGATAATGAATATAATAAGATAGATATTATAAGGTAGAGAAGTAAATTCATCTTTAAACCTACATGGCCATAACCTGTTTAGGAAGAAGACAGATCATATACTATGAAAACTCCATATTTGATGATTTATATACATGATGCCAATATACCAGGCCATCCATACATGCATTTAAAAATACCCTCATATTTATATAAGTCAGTATACAGGCATGTGTGTGTGTGTGTGTGTGAGGATTAAGGTCTATTGGAAAAACTATGAATATATTAAGTTGGTGTTGTCTTGATAGTGCTTTTGAATATATTAACAATCCAAGAGAATAAAGACTTAGAGTAATAAATAAGAAATGAGATAAAACCAGGAGCTGTGGAATTATGTGACAGAAGGATAAAGACAAAATGGTTGATAGATAATAAAGTATAATTAATATCTTCCCAGAATGCATTTGTGACAAACATAATGAGTTCGTGGGCTTAATGCTGCATGAGATCTGAAGAAAAAAATGAATTGAGGAAAAGGAGGGGAGAGTCCTTTCATTAAAAAATAAAATAAATAAATAAAAATAAAAGAAATTAAGAAAATCATATCATTGAATATGAAAAATAGATAGGTTTATTAAGATATGGAAAAAAAAAAAGAATGAAATTGAGATGGGTGAAAAAATATTTCAGAAGCAAATTTTGGAATTCATATGAAAATGTTTTGCAATTTCTAATTTGTCATTAGGTATATACCAGAAATGATACTTTTAATTTAATGGGTGGGTTACACATGCACTCATACACACAGGTACACATTATCTAATTAATTTATTTTAAGTATATATATATATATATTTATGCATGTACTTATTTACCCAAACCCTGCAAAGTAGGCAATGTATACAAAATGTGTGAGTATATATATATATACATAAAAAATTTTCCCCGTTTGAAAAAATAGTTATATAGTTCATAATCATATATCTCGAAGTTTTCATATATTTACACATATACAGATAAACACACATTAATTACCATTATGAGTAATCATAAATAATAATCAATGATTTATCAATCATATTTACTTATATATATATATATATATATATATATATATATATATATATATATACACATGCATACACACACAACACTCTGCATGCGCGCACACACACACACATATGTATAACTTATGCAGGCATTATGTATTAATACAAATGCACCTCTCTCTCTCTTTATATATATATATATATATATATATATATTCGTGTATGTGTGTGTGTGTGTGTGTGTGTGTGTGTATAATTTTAATAAAATGTTTTATAAAAAAGACTTTTTAACACCTTAAAGATATATATATATATATATATATATATGAGGCATCTGTTAATGTATATGTGAGTGCGTGTGTGCATATTTGTTATGTAATTGAAATAAGCTGAGAATCAACGAGAAACAACTAAACCAAATAAAGAAATCAAAAACTGACAAAAGAATTTTAATCTTAGCTGTCTGCTCACAATTTTATTTTGCCCAAATGCTTCTGTGAAAGGCATAAACCCCATGTTCCCTACACTCCATTTAAAAGCTTGTTATTCTAAACTTTTCTTTTTCATGGACCAGCATGCAAACAGGGTAGTGGTTCTCAACCTTTTCTTTTGCTCTG
This sequence comes from Sepioteuthis lessoniana, assembly GCA_963585895.1. Taxonomy (NCBI): domain Eukaryota; kingdom Metazoa; phylum Mollusca; class Cephalopoda; order Myopsida; family Loliginidae; genus Sepioteuthis; species Sepioteuthis lessoniana. Next base: position 34,080 of record CAUZXS010003184.1, read on the forward strand.
TTTTTTTTTTTGTTTTTTTTGCTCTTGCACCATTTTCACCATATTTCAGAATGACATTCCCTGCCCCTTCTAAGACTGTCTGACTCAAAAGGTACATTGTTGGTTGATCAATATTCCAACCCCCTACCTGAAACCCTAAAATTCTCCCCTGGGGGTAGGGGATTCCCCCACTGTTTCATAACCAGTGTGGTAGAGTAGTCTAGACGAGCCTTGGTCAGTTTTTCTTTCTGAATCTTATTTCATACAGTCCAAGTAACAATCCCCAAAGAGGATTTATGACACTAGAAAGTAGCATGGATAAAATACAAGAAAATTTCGTTTTTTCATTATTGAATATGACATCAACATTGTATTTATTAAACGTAGAACTTGTATGTTGTTTATATATATATGTTTGCTCTCTAAAGGGAGAAATCTAATCTTAAATTCACATAAGGATCTATATTACAAATGAATATCTAACACAGTAGATATTCTATTTAATGCATATATACTAACTGAAATTTCATTTACACATGAAGTAGAAATTTAGCAAGCATTTATGTAGTAAAAACATTTAAATTCATTAAGCTCTCTTTCACTTAGAAGAAAGAGCGAGTGAAAGTGAGAAAGATACAAAATACAAGACATAAAACAGTAAACAGTTATTGCATGTCTCTTGGCCTTTAGGTTTTTTTTTTATAATCATTTAAATGATGGTTTTAACGATGAAAGAAAAGAAAAAACATGGAAACATTTTAGAAAAGAGTAGGGATTTCAGTTTATTTCTACTTGTGTTTTTAATTTCCAAGGTATTTCTATGGAGCAAAAGGTACATCCAAGAAATAGGCAGATTTATCTAATTGACTCAAGGCATCTTCTAAAGGATTCTAAAATCTACATTGAGAAATATAGGTAAAAAATCCCAGAAAAATCAAAAGG
>CAUZXS010003184.1:37500-40000 GCA_963585895.1 Sepioteuthis lessoniana
CTATAGTAACATAACAGATTCCTCTGCTTCTGAGCAACTATAAAAGACAATTTCAAATTTTAAAAAATAATTTTAGATTTGAAAAAGAAAAAAAAATTAATTCGAATCTTCAATTTTATTTAAGTTGAAAAAAGTTAATCAATATAATGTTACATGTTCTGACATAATATTTAGGCATGTGCCATAGAAGATGATAAAAATAAGTTGTTATTGTTTGTTTGTCTTTTTCCTTTTTTTTTTTTTCTTATCTAAATCTTAAATGAAATTGTCGTTTTAAGATGACTATTTGACCATTCAACACTTGCTGATAGTTTTCAACTCATTGTAGATGGAAACTCTAAAATAAATGAATGTAAGTCTTATTTAATTCTAAATACATGCATTCTAATTTAATGACTCAAAAAGAAGGTAGCAGCCATGTTCTTGAGCAATCTCCTGTCCTATTCGGTTGTCCTATGAAGTAAATAATTAAAAAAGAAAAAAGAAAGAGAGAAAGAAAGAGAGAACTTTAAGATCTAAGGATTGATATCAAAATCAATTCATTTCACCAGTTGCACATAATGTATTATCTGACTAATAGAGACGGCAACATGTGGCCCTTTTTACTTAACACTAAAACTACTGGTTAACTTCTGTACTGACCAATACAATGTATTCTTCTATATTTAGAAGTCTAGATTGTCAAAATAGTTCAACAATTTTCTTTATCTACGTTCTCGTTGCTATGCCACATTTCATTTGATTTATTGATATCATTTGATATTTAAGATTAAGCTGGTGATATTAAGGCAAATCATAATTTTTAGTTCTTAAATAAGTTTTGTTCTTTTTTTAAATCGTATCTATACATTAACTCTTTTATTTAAAAGAAGAAAAAAAAAAAGAAAAAAGAAAGCTTAATATGTATGTTTTAATTTTTAGTCAAAATTTGCATAAAAAGTAAATATAATCATTAAAAACTTTTTTAAAATTCAAGATAACACAAATTTTTTTTTGACACGGATTTTTCTTAATTTCTTAACTTAATTTACTGTGATTACAAAGCTTCATATAATTCAAGGTGTGAAAACAAGAACAAATTATGTTATTTTTTTTCTTGTTGAAATCTTTCAGGATAATAAAACAGTGACACATTTTTTAAGTCATTTGAATAACATGTATAAAAAAAAAAAAAAGAAAGAAAAAAAAGCCCCCCCCCTCAAGAAGCATGGACTTTCCAAAAACAATAACACATCAAGAAATAAAGTGACCACAAAGTGACCCAAGAAAGTAAACATCTATAATGACAAAATCATTTAAAATTTAGAATCAAATAAATTAGAAATATAAAACTTCAATCAAGAAAGGATCGGGGGGGGATAAATAAATAAATAAATGTAAAGAAAATAAAAAAAAGGAAACAAGAACAAACATAAAAAGGAAATAAATACAATCTTTTGAGAGTAATGTTAAAAGTGGTTAGGGAAAACAATGAATGATTTTTTTTTTTTTTTTTTTTTTACTCACGTGTGATAACCAGTTGGAGATATTTGTGTGTATATATAGGCTTATCCAAACTGAAGAAGTGCTTCGTCAATTTCGGGGGGGGTTGTTTGTTTTTTTTTTAATTATTTTTTTAAAATTTTGTTTTGTTTAGGGTTTGTTTGTTTTTTTTTTGCAATATTTGTTGTCAGATTTTTAAAGTTCTTTTGAAATTTTTTTTATTTTATTTTTTAAATTTATTTATTTATTTTTGGTAGTAGTAGTTGTAGTAGTAGTGATAGAGGGCGCACTGTGTTTAAGTGTTGCCAATGCTTGTCAGAATTTTGCCTGTATACCACTAGTACGTTGTCGTCGTCGTCGTCGTCGTCGTGGTCGGGGTTAACCTTTTGCGAGTTGGCTCTTTAACTAGCAGCAGACAACAAACAATTGCTGATAAAAATCAGCCTGCAAGTTCATAACTCAAATAATTCTACTATTTTCTGCCTTCCTCCTCATTCTTCGTCTTCTTCCTTTTCTTCTATCTTTCCCTTATCCACTGCCACCCTCTCACTTTCCCACTCTCTTTTTCTTTCTCTGTGCGAAGTGCTTGTTTCTTCGAGTTGATGAGGAAAAAAGAAACAAGGAAAAAAAAAAACAAAAAAAAACAAAACAGAAAACAAAAAAAAAAAACGGAACAAAATAAGAGCAACTTTCTGTTTATATTGCGATTAATATTATTGTTGTTATCTCATACTGTGGAGGATGTTTATTATTATCATCATGACGATCATTGTTATAATCATAATTATGACGACTTATTATTATTATTTGCTGATTTGTACGTAGACTACCTTTATGAAAAACATTGGCGTTACTTTAGTGTGGTGATAGGACACATGTTATAGGCAGCAGTGAGAGATTAAATTGCTTTAGCTGTAGCAGTAGTAGTTTGACTGGCCAAGTGGTGGACCAGCATATACAATATACATACATACTTACATGTGTGTGTGTGTGTGCGCGTAAGTGTGTGCGTGTGCGA
>CAUZXS010003184.1:45000-46189 GCA_963585895.1 Sepioteuthis lessoniana
AACATGGAACCCAAACTTCAGAAACAAGATCAGAGGAGGGTGAGAATGGAAAAACCAAAATATTTACCCATGGACCTCAACTATATTGAGATGAATAATTCTTACAATTTCTGATGGAATCTAAAATATGGAGAAAAAAAATTGAGATGGAGGATTTTAAATGAAATATATTAAACAAGGGGATTAGGTACTCTCAGTAGAAACTGACAAATACCTTTCTGATAATTTACACTAATATTCATATATATACATTTTGAAATTATATAGTTAAAACTTACTGAATAAGTATACTGGTTCCTTTAAAATAATGTATCTGTTTGAGTGTATAAATATAAATGTGTGTATGTATATATATATATATGTGTGTGTGTGTGTGTTCCCTTAATTTTCATGAAAACTCTCCTCCTACATAATTTTTTACTTTCAAGAATGTTTTCAAACGAATATATGTGTGTGTACATATATAAAATTAAAAAACATATTCCCATTCAATTTGTAGATACATTTCAAGAAAATTTGTTTTATAAATATAAGAATATTAAATTAATTAGAGTAGATCGTAAATTTTATATTTGCAACATTCCTATGTACATTTGTATTTACAAGAGATATATATACATATATAAATATAGATGTGTGTGTGTGTTTGTGGTGTGTGTATGTGCACTAGCATATTTATGTACATTTCAAGTCATCACAAATCAGTTTTGTATCTTTTTATTTATATATAAATCTAACATACATTCAAATAGATGAATTTATCTCAAACCCAAAATACCAATGCAACACTGTGATTTTCTTTAGCTCTCACCTATATGCAATATTCATTCAAAGGTTTAGACATCTACCATGGAATATATATATATATATATATATATATATATATATATATATATATATGCTCACAAATTGCTTTATTCTGAACCCTAACAGTTGTTTTTTTCCTTTTTATCAGATATACCACAGAAAAGTGAATACAAAAATTGTTTGGATAATTTTGAACATGTGAAATTGGAAGCTTTAAATGTTTATCAATTATAAATATACATTTCAAATTTACTTGGTTTTAATTCTGGCATGAATTATAAAACCAACAAGGAAAAAAAAAATGAAAACAATCAAAATTATTAAAAAAAAGAAACCTAAAGAAATTACACTTTTTCTTGTTTATTTTACACTTTGTATTCTT
>CAUZXS010003185.1:0-12500 GCA_963585895.1 Sepioteuthis lessoniana
TTATTCATGTTTAAAAATAAAAAATGAGCAACTAACCGGTTTCGGTCCTACCTGGTTACAGTTAAACTAGGACAACGATTAAGACAAAAGTGGGGAAATAGACTCTATAATGTTTTGAAAAAAAATACGATGAGGAGGGGAATGTTAAATTGCAATTACATTAAGACTCAATAAAAATTCCCTCTGCTTTCAAGGGAACGGTTTATGGGTCAAAATATGTATGGTCTCTAAGACTGTAACCCTGCAGACGTCAAACAGTTATGTAACCAGGTGCCACAGACGTCTTGAATTAGTTGGAGTTCGACCCAGGTAGACAGTCAGTTCCGGGCTGTTCGAGTAAGAGTTCCAGTTGCAGTTGGAAATAGGATGCCCGCGGAGTGAGAACCAGCTCCAGACAGAGGGCTTGGGCCCTCAGGACCCCGGTTGAGCAGCCCAGCAGAATGAGGAAAAAGTGCTGCTATAGTCAAAGGAACTTGGGGTCAATATGTGGCAGTCTCTCTCCGTCTCCAACCCACCTCTCATACGTAACCAACATCAACCCTTTCGCAACCCTTTCGAGAATAAAGTGGGAGAGGTATATCTTTATAAAGAAATGTGTTCGTTCGTTCATTATTGTTGATTATGTTTCCGCATATATATGTATACATCTAGTTGTATCATGGCTATACAACATGCCGGGCTTGATTAATACTCTCTGCATGTTAGTCATCAGCTTTGCATCTGTGGCTTTCAGCACGACTCTAGAATCCACGGTTTTTACGTCTACCTGACCTTACCTGATCATCGATGTTCCCGCAACCCAAGCCAACTTTCTCTAACTATCTGATTAATTTACTGTGATCAACTACCCCTTCTCTATTCATTCAACGAATATTTTTGAACGCTTCCGTGGTGTTATGGTCCAGTTTGAACTGCAAAAGCATAAGTTCCTGAATTAGACTACGTTGCACATTCAAATGAGCGGCTTTCAAATCACTCATGGAGTGAAGTAATGCATAACGTGTCAACACACGAACTACCACTATACAACTGTCATACTATTGTATCACATTTTCGGATAGTTCGTTTATCAACCCTGTCTTTGCCCACGTTGTGTTTGAAAGATCCACAGTTAAGAAATGAAATAATCCATCCGGAACTTCTGACGGTTGGGGTGATCCGTTGGAACAAAGTTGTCTGGGTTTTGGCAACTCAAAAACAAGAAGAACTCTCCATCAACAATTAACAATTATTCAAAGAGAGAGAGAGAGAGAGAAAGAGGAGATAGACAGAGAGACAGAGAGAGAGACACACAGAGAGAGAATCTGTAAGGGTCTAGGAACAGACACAGAGAGACATTTCCCGCCAGCTCGACAGAACTCTCTGAATGCGAACTTTTAACTGACCGACTGGCTAACTGACCCCTTTTTTTAAATTTGCTAATTTTTATATATTTAAATTACTGATATCGGTGGGGGTGATGTCATCTTACTGAATAATTGCGTTATCTCTCAAGTGTCTAAAATTCACAGTTTTTACTTTTCTAATCAAACCTGTCACAGACAAGATATGAATCTATTTTATTTACCTTTTGGCCTTCGTCTGTTGAACGTTATGTACTCGCTCAAACTTTTCAATTTGACTTACATCTCCGCTCAAAGACCTCAGCCAACCCAACAGCTAACTGAAAAACTCGTGGCCCAACCAAACCAGGCAATAAAATAATTAACCATCACAGCAACTGTGCCACACAACCAATGACAACAAGTACCTATTAAGGCTTAAACTACTTCGATGATGTGGAAACTGCCTCATAAAAACTTTGCAGAACTTTTGATTCACCTTTGTATTTTGAATCTAATAAATTATCTTTAAAGACACAAATTACTGAAGAATAATTATCATAAATGAACTTTTAGTTTACCATAGATCTTTAGAGGGATTTCTTTAAAACTGGTTGCTGGTTCATAACAGTTTCAATGCATTTTCAGTTGTCTTTTTCGATTTTTTTCCACATTGGTTAATCTCAATTCTTCAAGCGTATGAGGGTTATTTTGAAATTCTAAACTTTTCAAAAATCTCCGTCGGAGAAGTCATGTTTTTTGGTTTGGTCGTATTTTATGGCATATCAATACTTGTGGGTTATTCAATGTCAAATGCTACACACACACACACACACACACACATATATATATATATATAAATTCGTGAGTCAGAATTAGATACCCTGAGGAGCCGTTTTAGGCAAAACTGTAGTAGGATAGTCTCGACTCACGAATAAATTTTTGTAATTTTACTCTACCTAGTATTGAGCACTCTTTGTAATTGTAGCATCGCAGCATTTTGTGGCGGGTTTTTGTTCTTTTAACCAACTGATTGCGTATCTCTTGATTTTTTTCAATTGGTGTGACAAGATTGGCCTTTTCTTTTTTTTCTCCAGAATAACCTTTTCCTTTTTTCCCCGGGCAGTGATTCGAGATATATTGTTATCTCTGAATTCTGGCAGGTTTTTCTTTCTTTTTCTTTGTCACCGTAAATGCTGTTAGTTAGTAAGTTAATATATATATATATATATATATATAACTCTGCAGGCATTATATATATATATATATATATAGTCATCCACAGAGAGATCTGTTTCGTTTTATCACAACTCATCCGTGTGGCTAGACATACTAGCTTCCCGTAGCTGGGATCGAAACCCGGTTGACTCAAACGCTAACATATATATATATATATATATATATGCCTGCAGAGTCAGACGTTTCTGACCAAAGAAGGGTGGACCAAACTCAATTTTATTGATTAAAAAAAAACGTGGGAAGAAATAAATAATTGAATAAATAAAATAAATAAAAAAATTGAATAAACGTGGGAAGAAATAAATAAACGTGGGAAGAAATAAATAAACGTGGGAAGAAATAAATAAACGTGGGAAGAAATTGAATAAACGTGGGATGAAATAAATAATTGAATAAATAAAATAAATAAAAAAAAGTAATAAATAAGATAAAAATTAAATTGTAATTTATCTACCAAGAAGCCTACTTTTCTTGTACCTACAAACATTAAGTATTTCCGACCTTTGGTTAAGTAATTCGTTGGGATTATTGAAGTAAGCTTCGGCAAGTTTTCCTCAATACATAAATTACAATATTTATCCCACGCTTTATATATACGGTATTTTTCTTTACTTTCTCCCATTTTAATATGGGATCGGTATCAAGATTTTTCTTAATTTTCCACTCCTAATTAAACAAAATAGTTCTATGTCAATAGACCTCGTGTGCGAAACTATTTCTATGATTGTAATTTTTTTTTTGAACCCACGTATACCGTTTTAACATTCCTGTTAATGTTACTGTTGTTAGGTCCACGACCATATACCTACATATAGATAGATAGATAGATAGATGTATATGATTTGTAAAGCAATAATTGGGAGATGATTTTAAGTTTACATATTTTAGACGCCATTTGTTTACCTGAAGTTCAATAGTTCCAAGTATTGCTATTTAACACTAATAATTCTATTTAATCCTAATGACTTGTTTGCACACAGTTAAATGGTTTCATGCATTTACTACCTAATTGTAATAATTCTATTTAAGATCATTTGTTCGTTTGCTTACAGTTGAGAGATTTTAGATCTATTTAACATTAATAATTCTGTTTAATATCATTTGATCGTTTGTTCACAGTCGAAAGATTTTAATTATTGTTATCTAACGCTAATAAATCTATTTAACAGTAATCATTTGTTTGCACACAGTTAAATAGTTTCAAGTATTTCCTTCCTCATAGTACTATTTACCCAACCCCTCCGCTCGGGCAGGATATGACACAAGGTCAATTTTTTTTTTAAGCGGAGTTTAACAGGTTTGAATTCAGAGTTTTCCTTCTCCTAGACTAGTTACCTCACCAAGGCTGAAGAACCTAGTCCGTCCTGCTATTCACCCATAGCTGGAGGGAGAATAAGGGGGTTCATACCTTTCCCAAGGGTATTTGCCCGAAAGTGAACGTAATAGCGCGACTGGAGTACGAACTCGCGTACTACGATTCCGCAGTTCATCGCTTTAACCATTACACCACCAGGACACCTTTCCTTCCTCATAGTAACAATTCTATTTGATATTATTTGTTCGTTTGCTCACAGTTGAAAGATTTTTAAGCATTGTTATCTAACGCTAATAAATGTATTTAATATTTATCATTTGTTTGCACACAGTTAAATAGTTTCAAGTATTTCCTTCCTCAGAGTAACAATTCTATTTGATATCCTTGTTCGTTTGTTCACTCTTGAAAGAAATTCAAATATTGTTTTCCAACTTTAATAATTCTATTTAATATTAATCATTTGTTTGCACACAGTTAAATAGTTTCAAGTATTTCCTTCCTCAGAATAACAATTCTATTTGATATCCTTGTTCGTTTGTTCACTCTTGAAAGAAATTCAAATATTGTTTTCCAACTTTAATAATTCTATTTAATATTAATCATTTGTTTGCACACAGTTAAATAGTTTCAAGTATTTCCTTCCTCAGAGTAACAATTCTATTTGATATCCTTGTTCGTTTGTTCACTCTTGAAAGAAATTCAAATATTGTTTTCCAACTTTAATAATTCTATTTAATATTAATCATTTGTTTGCACACAGTTAAATAGTTTCAAGTATTTCCCTCCTCAGAGTAACAATTCTATTTGATATCATTTGTTCGTTTGTTCACAGTTGAAATATTTCAAGCATTGCTAATCAACACTATAAATATATTTAATATTGATCATTTGTTTGCACACAGTTAAATGGTTTCATGTATTTACTACCTAACATTGATAATTCTATTTGATATCATTTGTTCGTTTGTTCACAGTCGAAAGATTTTAATTATTGTTATCTAACGCTAATAAATATATTTAATATTGTTCGTTTTTTGTACACAGTTAGATAGTTTCAAGTATTTCCTTCCTCACAGTAACAATTCTATTTGATATTATTTGTTCGTTTGCTCACAGTTGAAAGATTTTTAAGCATTGTTATCTAACGCTAATAAATGTATTTAATATTAATCCTTTGTTTGCACACAGTTAAATAGTTTCAAGTATTTCCCTCCTCAGAGTAACAATTCTATTTGATATCATTTGTTCGTTTGTTCACAGTTGAAATATTTCAAGCATTGCTAATCAACACTAATAAATATATTTAATATTGATCTTTTGTTTGCACACAGTTAAATGGTTTCATGTATTTACTATCTAACATTGATAATTCTATTTGATATCATTTGTTCGTTTGTTCACAGTCGAAAGATTTTAATTATTGTTATCTAACGCTAATAAATATATTTAATATTGTTCGCTTTTTTTGTACACAGTTAGATAGTTTCAAGTATTTCCTTCCTCAGAATAACAATTCTATTTGATATCATTGTTCGTTTGCTCCCGCTTGAAAGAAATTTAAGTATTGTTATCTAACGCTAATAATTCTATTTAATATAAATAATTTGTTTGCACATAGTTAAATGGTTTCAAGTATTTCCTTCCTCAGAGTAACAATTCTATTTGATATCATTTGCTCGTTTGTTCACAGTTGAAATATTTCAAGCATTGCTAATCAACACTAATAAATATATTTAATATTGATCTTTTGTTTGCACACAGTTAAATGGTTTCATGTATTTACTATCTAACATTGATAATTCTATTTGATATCATTTGTTCGTTTGCTCAAAGTTGAAAGAATTTAAGCATTGCTATTAATAATTCTGTTTGAATTTTTAAATGAGACTTGATGATAATTATTTGGCTGTGATTTTTCGAACTGCTGTCCTCATCTTTATTGTTGTCAGTTGAAACACAACGTTTCGGGCACTTTATGATCCGGCCTTCCTCAGGTGTCTCTTGTTTATCCGGGCTTGGAAATGATTCAACCAGGCAAATTATTCTTAAAGTTAAATTTCCTAGGTTGAATCATTGCTATGTCCAGATAAACAACGGACACCTGACGAAGGCCGGAAGATACAGCGGCTGAAACTTTGTGCTTCAACAATAATAAAGATAAGGTCAACAGTCCGAAAAAATTACAACCAAAATGGTACTAATAATTCTTTTTTATATTGGTTTACACAGAGTTATATAGTTTCAAGTATAGTGTTGCCACTTTAGCGCAACTGACCCTTAACCACTGCCTTCCACCATTTTAAAGATAAAATAGGGATGGGTACTTGTTTTCTTCAAGATCAATACAGTCAGAACAATTATATAAGTTTTGGGGCTTGACATGACCTGCTAATTGATCAGATCGGGCCACTCTGACGACTCGGCTAGAGCAGAAAGGGCCGAAATGGAGTGTTATAAGTTACATGATCACTCAGTTGCCAGGTCACGAGCTGCCCAGCTCTCAAAATTTTGCCTTTAATCATTACAGGTGGCCCCCCACGATCAACAGGTTGCCTTGTTGTAGGAGTGGGTTGATCTTATCTCTCTGCAGAGATGCAGTCAGTATATTCTACAGCCGCAGTAGAGAGACCGGGAAAATATTTGTACAAGAAGTATGCCTCTACGGTAAACACAGGTTCATCATCAGAAAATTACTGTAAACAAAGGAATGAACACCCGAATGATGCTACCGCATGAGGTAATCATTTCAAATGCCGATGTGTGTGAGTATGTTATGATAATTCATAAATTTCACAAAACATTATAACTGTTGTGAGTTCGTTGCTTACTGAGTGCCCTAGTGTTTTAGCCTTTAGTGAATTTCATCACGTGTTCTTGCTGTGTGAACGTTTTTGTACTCTTGCCCGTCTTTAGGCAATGAAATTTTATGTCTTGATTCTTTTCTGCATTTTTTTTTTTGTTTTTTTAAAGAGACATTTTTATTTTTCATTGCCTTGAACGTGTTACTTCCGGCTTCTTCTTTTTAATGTTGACGGCCTGCTCTCTCTCTCCCTCTCTCTCTCTCTCTGTGTGTGTGTGTGTGTGTCTGTGTTTCACATACATATACATATACATTCATGCATACACGCATATACTTTATATGCATCAGAATAAGTGCGAGCGTGTACGTTTCAAACTGATGGCGTCTTGGGGTTCCGTCACAACCCGGTACGTGTTTCTATGTATGTATGTACTGTATGTGTGTGTGTGTGTGTGTGTGTGTGTGTGTGTGTGTGTGTGTGTGTGTGTGTGTGTTTGTGAGACAAAAAAGAGAGAAAGAAAGAGAGAGAGAAAGAGAGAGAGAAGGAAAAAGAGTGATGCATTTTAGACTTCATGTGGACAGAGGCAGAACGCGATGGTCCTGTGCGCTTCTAGAAAAATGTAAATTTCGGACGGGTGATGGGAAGCGATGGGAAACGGTTGGAAAGTGTGCAGTGTGTTGGGGTGGGGAGAGACCGGGTGTGTGAAGTTGTAAATGAACATGGCTCTACGTGCGTCTCCAATTGCCCGTATATGTGCGTTCTTATAAACGGTTTGCAGCGGGAAGTGGGTGGCGGTGGCGGTTGAGGAGTAGGAGGAGGAGGAGGAGGAGAAGGAGGAATGCTGCATCTTTAATGAGAAAAACACAAAGATATGGAAATATTTCGGTGACGCATCTGCCTTTTAGAAGGGGATTCGCTCTTTTCGAATTGAAATTCGCCTTTTACAGATAATTTGCTTAATTGTTATGATCGTTCTCTCAAAGCAGATTATACATCTATGGTAGCCTATCGATATTCGATGACAGAGATTATTTTTTTCAAGAAGGCATACATAAGCACATACACACACACACAGAGAAATAATTTTCATCGTCAGGAATAAATGATTGATTGATTTATAAACTGATATGTAGATTGATTGATTTCTATCGTATGTCAATCTGTCCGGAGTTATTTTATACTTAGAGGTCAGGGAATCGCGTACTGTCTATGTTTATACTTAATGTTGTTATTTCTTTGTTTTTCTTACACATGCTCCAATCGAATACGAATAATTTTTTTAAAGATCTGCTTGACCCATACACGAGACTGTAACAGGCATAACCCTTCCAGAGCACAGTCGACCAGGTAATAATCCTATTTACCAGCCCTCCGCTTGGGCAGGATATAACACAAGGTCAATTTTTAAGCGGAGTTTAACAGGTTTGAATTCAGAGTTTTACTTCTCCTAGACTAGTTGTCTCTCCAAGGCTGAAGAACCCAGTCTGTCCAATTGCTGGAGGGAGAATAATTGGTAGTAATGGTACTGATGGGGTACTCCACACTCTTCCGACCTCGAGAATTGAAGTATTACCATCAGAGGTTTTATTAAATTTAATTCTCTCCCTTTTTTTTATCGATATATCAAAATCTTCTGGGATTATTTTCTAATAATTACTGTACCATAAGACCAAAGTGTTGTGTTTTAAAGAAACGAGTGCACAGAAGAAAAAAAAAATACCCAAACTCGAAATTTAAGGGAGAAAAAATAGTAGTCGTTTTTTATTCACTTGCACTACAATAGTTGCAGCTCGAAAAGTTCGTTTCGTTATGTTCTTCCCCTCCCTTTCTTCTTGGTGGCGACGGCGGGTGTCGGTGATAACCGGTTGTTGACACGCCCCTGAGAGTTGGGTTGTAACAGGCTGGGTAGGACGGGTTGGGGTCTACTGAACCTTTGACGCACCTGTTTTGAAACCCGCCTTCAACTCTGCCAAAATCTCCTGACTTGTTTTCTTATACAGAGATTTTGAAGAACAAATCGAAGATCCCAGAATGTTCGATGTCACCAGTGAAAATGTCGTTAAACACGTGATAATTCATGTGTGATTATTTTAAAATCACGTCTAACTTTGCAGGTCATTCTGCCCGCACGCGCTAGGTTCGTGACATTTTCACTGATTGACGATAGCCGATGCGCTCGCGCGCTCTCAACGACAGTACCCGTCCGTAATATTACATTGCATTCAATAGAATTAATCACGTTTACACCTTTGATTTTAGTTATGATTTTATATCTCTGAAAAAAGAGAAAATGTTATCCATGTCGAATAGGTTTTTCATATAATTTGCATGGAAAAAAACATTGTCAAATGACAGCTTAATCTTCGTATTCTATGAGATGATGTTAAATGGTTTAGGAATGTTTGCACAGGAATAAAGAGTAAAATTCTCAATTTCAAGGCATCACGGATTCTTTCATAAATGTGACTGTGACACATAAAGCGAGATCGGTGAGATCAATTTTTGACATCTAGTACAGCATTAAGTACTGAACTGTTAAATGAAAGGAAAAACACAGAAGTATGAGTGACAGCCGTTGAACTCGGGGTCAATTTGAGACCACGGCTTATCATTAGATGGTTTCAGTAAGGTGACCAAAACGGTTCAAGAGTGAGAAATAAGTCATAAAGAAGTCATCAATGTAAACACTCCAGATATCAATCGTTCGGATAAAATAAGAATGCTGCGTGTTGTTTCGACCAGATCCTGGATGCAGCACCCCACGAACCATCTCATAAACCATCCTAGTAAACGATCAAGACTGGGTCGGCCCGGCGTATAAGGAAGGACGAACTCATAAGTGATGTTCTTCCATGTATTCCTACTAATTGACACACCACTTTTGGTTCACCAGCAAAGATTTATATTCATCAACTCTGCTCTGTGGATACTGGGTGCCGTGTAGAAGATGATAGGGTCGGATAACGATAGCCGATAGGTACGGATAGTGAAAGATATTCAAGGGAATCCAGCAGTACCTAATGATCATCATGATGACAGATTACTCTGTCCTTTTTTAACGGTATTGTTATTTCATGGGTATCATTATTCTTACCTTTTTCTCTTCCATATGAGGGTCAAAAACACAATCACACTGTTGGTTAAAATTGTTGAGAACGGCTAGAATATTGAGTAGAGTCCTGGGGACCTGAGAAGACATGCTGTCTCTCAGACACTTGTGAAAGACTACGAGAGAATGCTGGTGTTAAAAACTCACAAGGATTGAATGAGAAGAAGAAGAAGAAGAAGAAGAAGAAGAAGAAGAAGAAGAAGAAGAAGAAGAAGAAGAAGAAGAAGAAGAAGAACTCTATGGGCGTTTTAAGCGACTAACGAGCGACATCTCACACGTGGACGCTGCTAAGAAAGGAAAACCTTGAGAGAGAAACTGAATCTCTTCTAATAGCATCATAAAATAACGCCATAAGGACCAATCATATCAAAGCATGAATAGATAAGACGCAACAAAACAGTAAATGTAGGTTATGTGGTGATAGAGACAAAATGATCAATCATATTATAAGCGAAGGCAGCAAATTAGCACAGAAAAAACATAAGACTAGACACGACTGGGTTGGTAGGTGAGCGACTGGGAATTATGCAAGAAAGTGAAATTTCACTATACTAACAAATGGTCTATGCACAACCCAGCATCTGTCCCGGATAATGATATTCCAAACTTCTCTGGGATTTTGACATACAAAGAGATCACCAAATCTCGGACAGATGGCCAGACCTAATAATAATCAACAACAACAAACCAAAAAAAAGGAAAGAACTGTGGACTTTGCTGCCCCAGCTGGCCACAAGGTAAAATTGAAAAAAAGTAAAAAGAAGAATAAGTACCTCGACCTTGCTAGAGAATTGAAGAAACTGGGAAAAATGAACGTGACGTTTATACCACCTGTAATTGACGCGCTTGTTACAGTCATCGAAGGATTAGTAAAAGGGACTTGGAAATAAGAGGATAATGGAGACCACCCAAATTATAGCATATTATAAACGGCCAGAATACTAAGAAGCGTTCGGGAGACTTGAGGAGACTTACTGCGACTCAAACTCCAGTGAAAGACCATCAGCTAGCGCTGCTGTGAAAAATAATCAAGGAGTAAATAATAATAATTATCATAACTCGAATGTAGCAAACTAGCGCAAAGGGAGTATAAGACTTGACTGGACTTGACTGGATGGATAAGCTGATTTTTAGGAATAGTGCAAGAAATTAATATTTGATCATACTAACAAATTGTGCACGCACAAACTTGAATCAATCTTAGAGAATGAGGCAGATAAAGAATATGAAATACAAACGGATCATTTTATCCTCGCCAGTAAATAAAAAGTAGTATTGATTAACAAAAAAAAAAGAAAAAGAAAACTTGTCATCAAGTGGATTTTCTCATTGCTGTGGACCACAGAGAGAAAATAAACCAAAACGAAAGGATAAAGAAATACTTAGACCTTACCGGAGAACTAAAAAATTGACTGTGGATTATGAGGGTGACAGTGATACCAGTGGTATTTGGGACATAGGAACCATCACAAAAGGCTATATAAAAAGATGCAGGAACGAGCAATCAGAAGAAGAATTTAGATAATCCAGGCCATCTTATTGTTAGAATATTAAAAAGAGTGTTGTACACCTGAGAAAATAAACCAAAACGAAAGGATAAAAAATACTTAGACCTTACCGGAGAACTAAAAAATTGACTGTGGATCATGAGGGTGACAGTGATACCAGTGGTATTTGGGATATAGGAACCATCACAAAAGGCTATATAAAAAGATGCAGGAACGAGCAATCAGAAGAAGAATTAAGATAATCCAGGCCATCTTATTGTTAGAATATTAAAAAGAGTGTTGTACACCTGAGAAGACTTGCTTTCACTTTCCCGCGAAAGTCTACCAGCTAACACTAGTGCGAAGGAAGGAGTACAAGACTAGATACAACTAGATAGGAGAGGATTTATTTCCAGTTTCTTTGTTTAATGGCGTGTAAAAATTTCTGTATTTTTTCATAACAACGCTATTCGAGTAGAAAAACAGTTGTGGTACTATTTAAGCCATGAATATGGAGATTAGAGTATTAGGTTTGGTTGTATTTTATGACATATCCATATTTACCAAACCCACCCACCACCCCACTCGGGCAGGATACGACACAAGGTGAACTTTTTTAAAGCGGAGTTTAACTGGTTTGAATTCAGAGTTTTCCTTCTCCTAGACTAGTTGCCTCACCAAGGCTGAAGAACCAAATCTGTCCTACTATTTACCCATAGCTGGAGAGAGAATAATTGGATTCATACTTTTTCCAATGGTTTTAATGCTATGTGAAATGCAATTAGCTTGGTCCAGGATTTGAACTCGAGTCGCTGTGTCCATTTCCTACGACGATAACCATTACACCATGGGCATATCAACAGTAGGTTATTTAATGCCAAATCCTATTTTTACATATGTATTAAATATGTAATTTGTAATCACTTTGGGAGGATAACGTTTTAAACGTGCCTGAGCTGATTTTTAGCACACAGTTAAATGGTTTCACGTATTTTTATCTAACACAAATAATTCGCCCAGGATATTTTCAAAAGAATTGGAGGCCTGAATAGACTTGCTGTCTCTTAAAGTCTTGATAAAACTATTTTGCAAAGGTGATATGAAAACTCTAATAATAATAATAATAGTACTTAGCGTGTAATGTACTTTGCCTTCCCAGCAAACCACAGAGAGAAAATCAAAGAATCGGAAAAGAGAGAAAAGTATGTAGACCTTGATAGATAACTA
>CAUZXS010003185.1:17500-24563 GCA_963585895.1 Sepioteuthis lessoniana
TATCAACCATTGTAGGTTATTTAATGCCAAATTCTCATTATAAGTATATATTAAAAACATGATTTGTTTTGGTTGGGTTTTATGCTATATTAATCATTGTAGGTTATTTAATGCCAAATTATCTTTTATACATATATATATATATATTGAATATAGATGTTTTGGTTTGGTTGGGTTTTATTGGATATCAACCCTTGTAGGTTATTTAATACCAAATCCTGTTTTTACATATATATTAAATATGCGATTTCTTAACACGTTTTGTAGAAAGACTCTGTCAAATGATCAAATAGTTTTATTTCAAACAATTTAATTTAGCACAAATCAACAATGTTAAATGGTTTCATATATTGTTATGTATCACTAACAATTCAATTAAACAACAGTCACTCGTTAACACACGATTAAGTGATGAAACTGTTCTATTTCTAACAATTCAATTTAGCATACGTCATTTGTTTGCAGTCAGTTTAAATGGCAAACAGTTCTATTTGACCCATGAATGGGATCCCATCAGGACGGACAGATTTGGCATTAAATAACCCAAGAAGGTTGATATGCCATTAAAGAAAGACAGACAGAAATAAACAAACCCCATTCGGTGCTATAACTCTGGGACAGAGGTGACTTCTGAGTAATAACAATGAAGGAGTACTCTGCATTCCCTAAAGATCCAGCATTACTGGAGCCTCTCCCTCAGATTGTTTAATATCATATGTAAAGCCTCTCGTTGGGAGGATATCACCCCTCTGCAGGATCAAATAGAAATATTTAATCATTTTCTGTACTTGATACTGTACTTGATACCGTACTTGATACTGTACTTGCAAGAAAATCACTGTTAGATTGAATTAACATTACATAGCAATATTTGAAACTTTTCAACTGAGTCAACTGAATAAATACCGTTGTAGCTATACATGAAACTTATTAACTACTTGCGAATAAATGTGCTCTAGCTCGCTAAAATTATGATCTACAAATTATTTGTTTCCAAATCATATATATATATATATATATAAACCGGATTTGGCATTTATAAACCTAAAAGGGTTTATATGGCCTAAAGTAAAAACCAACCAACCAACCACCGAACAGAACTCACGTTCCGATTCTATGTTGAGCACTACTGGTGAAGTAAGGACCATGAACGCCAGTCCATGGACACGCCAACAAAAAAAAAAAAAATTATATTTCTCAACTCTGTGTGAACACTGGATGCCGTCTAAAGGATTTACTAAGAGTGATTAAGCCTAGGGATAAATAGTGTGAGAGATTCAAAGGGACTCGTACTGTCATCACACTTTGAATGATAATGATGAACCCAGATTAAACAAATCAGTTGTTTGAATAACTGCCAAAATTAAAATTAGGCTCCTTAACAAAAGTAAACAACCACCCAGGCACAATTACCGTAGTTGACGGCATATAAGACGCACCGGTGTATAAGCTGCACCCCAATTTTAGTAGGGCAAATTTTAAAAAAAGTACTAATATTAAACGTGATGAAATTAAAATATTAGTTTGATATGAATAATCATCATCATCTTGTCGTGCCATCAGCACGGATATCCCTGACCCTCTCTCACCACCCGTCCTTTATTTTTCATCGCTCCCGGCAGGTTTTCAGGGCTACACCCCGTATCTACACAGAGCTGCTGTATGCAGTTTCGAGCTGGTCACCCTGCCTTTGCTTGGCCATGTAAAGAGGTCCTCAGGAGTATATCACTTATAAGCTCGTCCCTACTTCTCCTGCAGTGTCCCGCATGTCTGGTTCGTCTAATTTTGTTAGTTTTCGTGATGGGTGGTACGTGGCCGTATATCTGCTTCTTTGTGGGGTATTGCCTCCAGGACTTTTTCAATATTGCTCGCAGCATTCTTGTGTAGTTGCCGTCAGCTTTGTCTCCATCCGTTTTGTTAGCGTCCATGTAGTGCATCCATATTGCAGTATCGACACGACCGCTGCTTGGAAGAAACTGCGTTTCACTTTATCGGTCAGGTCTGACTTCCGTATGAGCAATAGCCTATCGTTAGCTGCTCATGCCTTTGCTAGTCGCGTGTTGATGTATGTCTCGGTTGATGAGACACTGCTTCCTTGGTAGGTGAACTTGTCAACTAGTTTCAGAGAGCTACCGTTTCGTGTGGAGATGTCGCCTGTTTGATTAAAGCACATATGTTCCATTTTGCATGCATTGACATGGAGGTCAATGCCTGTGGCGGCTCGTTCGAAACTATGTAGTAAGATTTCGGCTTGTGCGGGTGCATTTGCCAGAAGTGCTATGTCATCGGCGTAGTCGGCGTCGTCAATTGTTTTTGCGGTGTACCTTCTGCTTCTTTCCTTTGTGAACTTGAAACCATTTTCTTTAGTTATATCAATTGATTTTCTAATCATGTAGTCTTGACAGATGATAAAGAGGTATGGGGCTAGTGTGTCTCCTTGCAGTACTCCTGCTACAATGTCGAAGTAGTGTCTTCATCCGGAGAACGTACTTTCACCTTGAGTGTTTCTATAGAGAATCATGGCTGCGACGGTTTCTTTTGGTGAGCCGTATGCGAGAAGAATTTGCTCCATCTTCCCTCTGTGAATGAGTAGCCCTTTTAAGCTGCCTTTTAAATAATGACAATAGGTATATGAAAGTTAACTTAAATTTTAAGCAAATCGAAGTTGACAGGTAGCTAATTTCGGCCGATTATCACGGATTTTAAACCTACATATAGCATATAAAACGCAGTGGAAATTTAAAAGATATTTTTAGTTAAAAAAAAAGTGCGCCTTATATGCCTTCAAATACATTATTTTGATATGAGATATTTTATTGAATTAGGACAAACGGATTTATATTAGAACGGGCATAATTATTTTTATTTTAACTTAAATAAATTCATCATAAAATCCTATATCGTATTGTATTTGATTATTTTTCGAAACAAGCAGCCATGTTAGAAATCAGTAACACCAAATAATTATTTAAAAACAGTTTTATTAAAACCAGTGTGCTTATTATCAACATCATTTACGATGTAAAATTTTATTTCTTAGTTGAGGATTTGCTAAAAGTGATGATGCTTAGTGAAAAAAATTCAAACGAATTCGTAGTGTCAGATCACCTGGATTGATAATCATGAAGTCAGATTAAACGAATCAGTTATTTAAGTGACATTAAAAATTTGATCTCCTTACAAAAATATACACCGGCCCAGGTACAAATATTTAAGTTTTAATATAAGGAAATTTGTTTGAGAATAAAACAACCATGTTAAAAAATCACTAACACGAAGTAAATATTTATTTAAAAAAGTTTCGGTAAAACGATTATGCATATTATCCACACCATAAACTATGTAGGTATTGGACACGAGGTCACGAGTTCAAATCCTGGCCCAGGTTGACTGCATTTCATATTGCACTAATACACTTGGAAAAAAGGCATGAATACAACTATTCTCCCGCCTGCTATGGGTAAATAGTCGGGAAGTCTGTGTTCTTTAGTTTTGGTTAGGCAACCAGTCTAGGAGAAGGAAATCTCTGAATTCAAACCTGTTCAACTCCGCTTAAAAACTGACTTTATGTCACTTCCTGCCCACGTGGAGGGGTTGGGTAAATACATACTCTGTAAACATTTACTTCTTAGTGACATATAACACATATTGTAGAATGTTAAAGGCATCAATAAAATGGTATTCATATTTACCAACCCCTCCGTTCGGGCAGGATATGACACAAGGTCAATTTTTTAAGCTGAGGTTAACAGGTTTGAATTCTGAGTTTTCCTTCTCCTAGACTAGTTGCCTAACCAAGGCTGAAGAATCCAGTCTTCCCAACTATTTACTCATAGCTGGAGGGAGAATAATTGGATTCATACCTTTCCCAAGGATATTAGTGATATGGGAAATGCAATCAGTCTTGTCCAGGATTTGAACTCGTGTCACCATGTCCATTTCCTACGAAGATAAAATGGTATTGACCTACCTTGGTTTTCTAAGGGCCGCCTGGAATTTGAGCCAGCAAGGTGCAATTAAGTATAATTTCTTGGTCCCATGGGGTCGTACCCCAGGGCACATGAACTACTTTGCAGCACTTTGTTCATAACGTGGCACCTGAGGCGCTCCAATAGGGGGAATACCGAAGAAAGCGATCATTTTTTGAAATAACTACGCATGAGTCATGGATTTGTGCGTGGCTCCCTACGGTAAATGACCTTGTGTCATATATCAGCTTCGTGAGAAATCTGTTAAATCCCATCAATAATATGGTATTGCCCTCACTTGGTTTTCTGTGGGCCCCTTGGCATTAGAGCTTGCTTTGTGTTATCAAGTATAATTGTCTGGTTCCATGAGGCCGTCCCCAAGCCAATACCCACCCACTCCAGCATCTGACGCACCCAATATAGGAAATGCTGACTGGATTAAGCATTCTTTGTGACGGACTAGCATGAATCTAAATATGGAATAAATAACTAAGGGATTTGTGACGTCGGAAGTGACGTAGTTTCGGTTACTCATTATCTCCATTATAATAAGATAAATCTACTTCCTGATTCTGTTTCTTGATCTCTTTGTTTCGATTTTATTTGGTCACATGAAGGATTTCTATGACGAACATATCGGTATTAAAATCCAGGGTCAAGAATTCCTGTTTAAAAAAAATTCTATCGATCAAACGAAAGAAGTATTTGTTAATCAAGAGAGAAAATGAACATTTGCTGTTGTTTTTTTTATATTCTAAAATGAAAGAGACGGGGAAAAAAAGGTCCTCCTATTTGGTGTTAAGTTGTTTTTCGAATTTTCTTTTTTTTCTCTTTAACGAGAAAACGAGATTAAAATTCTAATTAATTCGTCCCACGTGACACTCAATTAATTATCAGTAGCCACGTGGGGATTAATGAGTAATTATGAACACTATTTCACACACAAAAAATAAAGCGAATAACTTGTGGGCCAAGAGATGATTGAGACGTGAGGGAAGGGTTTATTACTGGCCTCCAATAGCGTGCGTGGACGGAAAACCATATTTATGACTTGATGTGCGTGATATCCGCTTGCTTTTATCTTCAATTCGTCTCGTTCCATAGTTAATACGGCTGTAGAACTGGTTTATTTTCAAATTTTGTAAAGTGTCTGGTTGATTCTGATTATTTCATCTGAGTATATTCATCTTCAATTCGTCTCATTCCCAACTCTAAAACATCAGTAGAACTAGTTTGTCTTTCTGTTTCTAGAAGTGTCTGGTTGCTTCTGACTAATTTATTTGCGTTAATTCATCTTGTGTAAAAACTACATCTGATCGTATGGCTCAAATTCTAAAGATATGTTGAATTTAGAGCATCTCTTTACTGCTATTACTCCCATGTCAACTCTTACCTGAAGTAATAGAAAGGCCAGATATTCATCAGCTGATGCCCCAATCTATATGAAATTTGAGGACATTCCCGAAAAAGAAGGTATGACCTATTTAGCTTATATATACATTTAACTCTCGTCATAACCCCTATTAGGGTCCCATTAATGGGTCAAATAGATGTTAGAAATTATCTTCATTCAATAGGACAGTGTGCTTTCTCCCCCCCCACCTCAAACCTCCAAAGAAACAATAATACAAAAACGTAATTATGAACGTACGATGAACGCAATTTCCTAGCATCCAAGCATCAAATAACCTTAGACAATTTGACGTGTCGTTAAAATCAGTAAATTACTCATCTTTCTGTGAAAATCACCGTTCTAATAAAATTGTCTGACAATATCTCCATTCTTCAAATTCTCATTATGTCTGAATATACAGGATTTAAAAAACATGTATCATTTGAGATGAACAGGGTGTTTTAGAAAAATCGATATTATTTCGTAATGTAATAATTGGACCAATTCTCGTTCTAATGGTCACAAATGCCATGTGAAGAAACAACTGAATATTCGATGTCTAATATTCAAACGCCTTCTCTTTTTAAGTGAATAATATTTTTATTCCGGAAGAGAAAAAAAATACATGAAATATTAAACATAGATTTTTTAGGTCTTTCTGAAATTTGAGAATTAGTTGAGTCATGAAATTACGAAAGGATACCAATTTTTTTTCTGAAACAACATCCCAGCTTCGAGCATCCTACGTGTCTAGCCACACTGAAGAGTTGTGATACAACGAAACAGTCTGTCTGTGGATGACAATATATATATATATATATATATATATATATATATATATATATATAAGTTGGTGACCATAGTCAAAAGTGATCTGAAGGCTCCTTTTTCAATAGTTACTACACCGAGGTGTAGGGGAGGGCGCTACTCCTTTCCCTAGGTTGCCCCACTTTATCCTTGATCCCTACCTTATAATGCTGAGTGTTAAGCAAGGAGGTATCAGGTACCATCTTTGAGTCTTTGGTGGGACACAATCTGAGATTGAACCCCGGTCTCCCGGGCCACTGGCAAACATTCTATCCAACAGGTCAATGGACCGCTATATATATATATATATATATTCAAGATGCTTCATGAGTGATATAATAAGTATATATAAATATGTTACTGGATCCTTAAAAACGGTACAGCGTGACGAGATTTTTATTAAAGCAATTCGCTCAAAATACTGTCAATCATCAATTTCCTGTCAATTTGGCGGGGTCTGCATCCACGTTGAATTTTTTTTTTAATTTTTTAAAAATCTCACAATAAAAGAGATAACCATAAAACGTTAATCAAATTGCTTCACTAAACCGAAGCATTCATGTCATCATAGATCACTAAATGACCGTGAAACCAGTGGGTTAGAATAGAGTGTTCGCCAATGACCCTGGAGACCGGAGTTCAATCCCAGGTCGAGTCATACTAAAGACTAAAAAATGGTACGTAATACTTCCTCGCTTAACACTCTGTGCTATAAAGTACGTATCAAGGGTAAAGTGAAGCAATCCAGGGAAAAGAGTAGCACCCTTCCCTACACTTCTGTGTAGTAGCGATTGAAAAGGAGCCTTCGGGTAACCGCCGACTACGGTCGCCAACTTTACTTCATCACCATCATAATCATCATTATGTCACACCACCAGCGCTGATCTCCCTGACC
>CAUZXS010003186.1:0-80492 GCA_963585895.1 Sepioteuthis lessoniana
AATACGCCCTTTGAAAGCCTGATTGTCACAGCTGGCAAATATATAAGTTTCAAACTGGACATGAGGACACTTTGGAAGGTTGATGTGCCAAAAAAATTCTGTTTTTAATTTGTAAAAAATGCCACAGAAACGTATGGAATGCTTTAGACTTCCTTAGGAATCTCGAGCATGAATTGAGCATCAGTTTTTGTTTGCATAAGAGATTCAAGGAAGGCAGGTAGTCTGTGAGGGATGATGAGAGATGTGGGAGGAGCAAGGAAGTCATTACACTAGAGTTGATTGGCCAAGGTTTCAAGGGTTTTTAGTAAGAGATTTCTTTGAAAGAGGCCAGTACTCTTCAAATTGGGTCAGTGGTATTTCCACCAGGACAATGCTCTAGTTAACAACTCTATCTTTGTCACAGACTTTGACCAAGATGGGCCTGAAGGCAGTTCCTCACCCTCCCTATAGTCCAGAACTGGCTTCCTGTGACTTTTGGTTATTCTCTAAGCTCAGAGGCTGTTGTTATGAGACAACTGAGGAGATGAAAGAGGCTTTGACGAAGGTCATTGACACGTTCACACAAGAGGACATCCATGGGGCCTTTCAGAAGTTGTTGGAATAGTAGAACATGAGTATTGCAGCCAGAGGAAATTACTTTGAAGGGGACCAGAGTTTCATGTGTTTACTATCAATAAAAGTGCCCTTACGGAAAGTCTGGAAACTTATTTAATGATCCTCATATTTTTTTGCTAAAGAGCTCTAAAGTTTTTGTACCATTAAATTCTAACAAATGATATGTGAATTAATATTATGTAGATTGTACGGTTTTTATCTTATTGTTAAGGCAACAATAGGATTTATATGTAATAAAATTGCCGTTCTATGCTTTTTTTTGCTTCATTAGTTTCCTCTTGATATTTTTTCAATCCGTGGACCTTCATGGGTCCTGCTGATTTCCCAAAGTTTATCTGTGAAAAACTTAAATATTTACTTTAGGGTTTCCTTGTTGCATGGATATTTTGGATTATCTAAAGAATTGTCACACCAATATCTATCAGAGACAATTCTGCAGGTGTGGGTATGTTGGGGTGATAATTACTTTAGTGACTGTTTATCATATTCAATGAAATAAGCGTCATTCAAATTGCCTATTGATTACAATCCTTAGTTTTTATTCTATAGCATTTTGATTGTAATAATTATTTTTTTCATAATAAATTATTCAATTCTATAGTTTTGTTATTCTAATTATGTGAATTATTCTGGTGTAACAGTTCGTCAGTAGATCCCTTATTTTAATTTTGCAACTTGTTCCTCTATCTATTTGAACTGAGCAACAAACTACTTGTTTTGAGATATGTCCTTACAAGTTTTATCATTATATCATGATTTTCAATCAGTGTCCCACAGGCATATTATTATAATATCACCCCTGATTTCATTTTCCTTCTGTAGAACATGGCTAGGAAAGAGACCACAAATGACACCAATGAGACTGTGAAAATTATCAGCTTGTGTTTGGATTGTTCTAAGTGTATGGTAACGTGTCAATAGTGGTTTTACTGATTAGAAAATCATGCCTGTTTGTTTTTATCTAAGTTGATTGACATTATATATAGCTGAATATACTTGAAAAGATAACAGGTTGTGCATAATTTATATTTAATTCAATTTTGCCTACATATCTACCTAAGGAAAATATGGTTTATAGTTTTTTTAATATCAGTATAAATAAATTTCTTTTATTATTACATATGATTTTTTACTTAGTATCAGTACATGCAAATAATTTTTTTCTTTAGTATCTGTACCAATAACAGTATTTCAGTCTCTAGTTGAAGACTGAAATATAGGGTCATTGAGATTGAAATTAAGGTGCAAAAATTTTGTTAGTGAAATTGATGAGTTGAGATATATACACACACACACACACACACCCCTTTGAACCCTGGGTATGACACTGAACTACATTCAGTAGTGGGGCTGCAGTTCTGGGGCTCTGGGCAGTTTGGAGTACCTCTTCATTCTGATCTGGAGTGGTAGTAGTTATGGTTTCATCTATGGGTCAAATAGACTTGTTTGAATATTACTCATATTAGATAATAATACTTGATGCCATATATAAATGAGTGCTGATTATTTGTATTGAGAATAGTTACTTGAAGCTATAATTGTTTAATGTGGATTATTATTATTATTATTGTTATTTGAAACCATGTAAACGCTTGTAAATTATTTGTGCTAAATAGGAATACTTGGAACTATATAACTATGGAATAGTTATTTTAAACAATATGACTGCATATAAATCATCAGTATTAGAGAGAAACACTTTGAAACCATGCAACTTTGTAGATTATTAGTATCAGATAATTGATATCATATAACTGTGCAAACAAATGATTATAGGCAAGTAAAAGTGCAATGACAAAGTGAAAATATAGTTATATTTACTATAAAACACTTACAAATTAATCAAATTTTGGCATTAAATAACTGATAGTTGACCTGCTGTTAAATAAAGGCAAAAATATTTGAACCCTTATTAGCTTTCCAAACTGTCCATAATTTAGTGTGTTAAGTAAAACCTGATTCATTTTTAAGATTTTTGAGTTGGAGTTTAAAAATGCCAGAGGACTAAATGTAATTATCTCTTTAATATATTCTG
Organism: Sepioteuthis lessoniana; assembly: GCA_963585895.1. Lineage (NCBI taxonomy): Eukaryota > Metazoa > Mollusca > Cephalopoda > Myopsida > Loliginidae > Sepioteuthis > Sepioteuthis lessoniana. The sequence goes on from CAUZXS010003186.1 coordinate 2,651, forward strand.
CCAAATATGTTAGAATTGGGTCCTTCATTTCAAGTTTATGTATTCCTGTAAAATGGTAAGTTAATTTATTCTTTCTTCAACAAATTCTAATTTATGCAACATTAATTATTCATAATTATCTATTCTTTATTAACTAAATTTCTCATTGAAATGATTTTATATGCGTTCTGAATTATTCTTGGCTTGGCTAACAATGGTTAAAATTTTAAAAATTTTATTAAAATGTCACCAATGTAAAATCTTTAGAAAGCTCTTGGATAATCTCTGCTGGAGCTGTTAAAATTCATTAAAAAAATTGAGTACAAATTACCTCTAAATTTTACTTCAGCATACAGACAATTTTGTTTAAAGCTATTCCACTAAAAAATGGCTGTAAATGGTTGTTATATCAGACCTTTCAGTTAATGACATGATCCTCCTAAACCTCAAATATATTTACTGGATATAATAATCAGACAAAAATATCAGTCTTAACTAAAGGGTGAAGTTTTTTGGGTCTACTTAATAGTCATTATTCAGAGAAAGGCATGAATCCATCAATTCTTCCTTAGCTAGGGGTAAATAGTCGGGCAGACTGAGCTCTTTAGACTTGATGTGGTAACCGGTCTAAATTGAAAATTCTGAATTGTTTATTATTCATTACTCGAAACTATGATAGCTTGCAAATTATTGGTGCTAGACAGAAATACTTGGAACTATTATACCTCGATTAGTTACTTTAAACCAAATAATTGTGTATAGATTATTAGTATTAGATAGGAACACTTGAAACCATACAACTATGTGCAAATTATTTGTATTAGATAGGAATACTTATATCATATAACTATGTAAACAAAGGATTATAGGCAAATGAGAAACTCTATTGAAAAATTGACCTGATGTTGCATCCTGTCCATGGTGGAAGGGTTGGATAAATACATACTTATAAAGCATCATGCCCAACTTGATATTGAATAGAATTGATTTTTTGAGGAATATATATATATAATCTCCTTTATTCTTATTTATTTTCTAAGATTGTTTTATTGTGAGATTTATTTAAACCAAATAGTTTGAACAAGAGTGATTTAACTTTATTAATTGTATAGTTTATTTGAATCTGCAAAGCTTGTTTTCTCATTCAACATTTGTTTTTATCTGGCCAGCCATAATGACCAAATCTGTTAATTGGGTCAGCATTGTAATTTTTTAAATCATACCATTGTCATGTATACATTGAAGTTAGTTCTCATAGTTATTAAACAAAAGGCACCTTTCCATTTTACATAAACATTTTTAACAAATATTACCATGTGTTCGTTAGGTTCAGATATCAACAAATTTCTCATCTTTTTTTCTAAACATCTTAACTAATTCTGTTTCTGAATTAGTATCCCAAGAATTTATCGGAAACTACTTAATGTTAATTTTTATATATGCAAATGATCTAGTTCTTCTTGCAAATACATCTGACCAATCCAAATCCCTGCTCTATAGCCCTATATGTGAACACAGATAAAACGTTCATGTTTTAAACAAGGAGCTGTCTCCACTTTTAAGTGGCAAGCCTCTCAAATTAGACCAGTTCACATACCTCAGCAACAATATCTTATCTACTGAGAGTGATGTCAACTTACACATAGTGGAGGTGTGGACTGCTATTGTTGGATTGTTGATTATATGGAAATCTGATCTCTGATAAAATGAAGTTTTATCCAAGTTATAGCCATTTTGGTATTACTGTATGGATACACCACCTAGACTCTTACAAAATGCATAGAGAAAAGGTTTGATGGGAACGACACAAGAATGTTACATGCTGTTTTGAATGATTTCAGGAAGCAGCAGCTCTCTAAAGAACTTCTGTATGGCTACTTACATCCCACTTCACAAACCATCCAAGTAGGACCTACTTGGCACTGCTGAATAAGTAAGGATAAACTCATCAGTGATGTTCTCATATGGACTCTTACACAGGGACACACCAATGTTAGCTGACCAAAAACTTACCTACATCAGCTTTGTGTGGACACTAGATGCAGTCTAGAAGACTTGCCAGGATTCATTGGGAGATGGATAGTGAAAGTCATGGGATGCTGTGCTATTATCATGACTTAATGCTGATGAGATATATATATATATACCTGACAGTAACATTTCTATTTTTAAACAAATGATTTTAACAATTCAAGAATGTTATGCAAATCTAAGTTTGGACTTGACATTTTAAAATTTTTACTCGTTCAATACTCTATCTTCACTTTTGGTATATTTGACCAGGCTCATTCAAAACTTAAACCAAGTTTAAAAGGTTTTCTGCATATTTTCATTTCATGAACTAAAATATGTTCAATAAGATTCATGTCAAGCGACTGACTTGAGGTGCTAAATACTTCTTCAAACCTGTAATTCTCAAGTCTCTGCTATCTAATATGGGGACACCATCTTCCATGAAAAAAGTTCTGTTTTCATCCCATCATTTGTTAGTAAATATTGTGAGAAGTACCTAATGCACAATGGATTTTTGTTTTCTAATTTCCCAATATTCAATGAATATAAGATCTGCAGCAGATATCAGATACATAAGACTCTTAGTCAGTACACTTTATTAAGTCTGCTTGTAACGAAATTTCTAGCTCTATATATGTCTTATGCTTCTTGATATCTAATTTCAGGATCTGTCCTAAACTAAATTATCTACTTTTAACAACCAAGTTAACCTATATTATAACGATCCAGTTTTTGTATCTTACCATGACTCAGCAAAAATGGCATGTTGTTGTAATATTTGTTTGTGCAATAACATTAAAGTGCTCTATATTTAAGAGAATGAGTGATTGATTGATTTTTAACAGCATATCAACTCTTCAAGGGTTATTTTATGCCTAGAGGTTAGAGAATCATGTTCATTATATGTTTATATTTACATTTTTTTTTTGTGTAGCTCTTTAAGTTTTTTTTTTTTTTTTTTTGTACCAGGTCCTATCAAATACAGATAATTTTAAAATGGGTCTATTTGACCCATAAATGGGACCTTACTAGATACTACTACCTCTCTAGGTTAGAGTAAACTGGGGTCTCACCACTGGATGCAGTAATGTCTATGAAGAGGTACTCTAGAAACACTGTTAAAGATTTTGTCTGAATTTTTAGATGTTAGAACAAGAATATATACTGATAATCTAGGAATTTCACTAAAAACATCTGAAATTAAGATGCAAGAAATATTAATCAAAGAATAAGAATATTGGTAAATATCTTTGCTTAACCCATTTAAAATGACAAGATATTTCTATAAAAATACTTAAATTCTATCATCTTTTATGTTAACAAATTTGACTTAAATGGGTTTTTAATTATCACTGCTTAGCAAATATGTCCAACATACCAACATGAACAACTGTAATTAATACATATTTATCACAAATTGTAAACAGTGACAGGGAAGATATAAGAGGTTAATGGTTTTATTTATGCAATTAACTTTTATTGCCTTTTATATCTTATTAGATTTGGGCTATTTAAGTAATATAGAAATTGGCTAAGCATCAACTTTTGGCAGCTGTTCGATAATATGATGACTGCAATTTCATCTTAAGGATAGCAGTAAACTTAACCTAAATGCCTCACTATTTTGGGGAGAATGGTGAGGTAGCTCAATCTCTAGCTATACCATTTTTAGCATTCATAAGATTTAAGTAAAAAGAATTTAGTACTTAGTCAAAAGAACGATTTTACTTGCTTCATTTGTTATTGACTTGAATTTTTGTCAATTTTGATGACCATATGACAATTGATGTTAAAATCTTTTGCATTAATGGATAATTAAGAAAAGCTAAAGTTTAGAAAGTTAACACAAGATTGGCACACATACATTATTTTACTCCTTGCAAATTTTTCATACCAGCTCTAACTGATGGTTTTTCATTGGAGTTTGAGTGGCAGCAAATCTCCAGGCTGCTTCTAAGTATCTTTGCCAATTTTAGTAGTTATGTGGTCTGTATGGTTTCAGTTCTTTCTCAAATCTTTTATTCAGTCAGTCTCTTTTCTATGTTCTTGGGGGACTGTTCATGGTTACCTTCATATTCCACAACTTTGTCAGTTCCCTGGCAAGGTCCAGGTACTCTTCTGGCTTTTTGTATTCACTTTCACTCTATGGTCTTGTTGGTATTGTAAAATCCACAAGATAAGTTGTTTTTTTTTTCTTGTTAATTAAAACTAGCTCTGGTCTTCTAGCCTGGATTGTGTAATCTATTTGTATCTCAGTCCTAGAGAATTTTATGTATTTCATTTTCAAGGACAGATTGTTTTGTGCATATACCATTTACCAGTATAGGGAAATTTAAGTTTCTTGCACAATTCTTAGTGGATTACCTTCTCTACCTAGTCAGGCCTGTTCTTATATTCCTTTTGTGTTAGTTTGCTGTATTCACTTTGTAATTATTTTAAAAGTTAATTTGCATATCTATAGGGCTACCTAGGTTTTATTTATTTATTTATTTATTTATTTTGTTGGTATCAAACTTATTTTTGGTTTAAATACCTTGAATAAGTTTGACACAATAAATTAAAATAGTTTTAACTTAAAATTTAACAAAATTATCCCTTTGTATTTTTAGTAGAATTAGATTCCTATTTGCAATCAAACCAATGACAAGCATTATAACATGTTTTATTAAAGTAATGATATTATACTAACTAATATTCAGTTAATAGTTATCCAAGGCCTTCTCCCTGTATCAGGAATAACCTTTTATTGATTTAGGCTTATAGATTAAATAGTGAACATTTTAAAAATTTCACCACATAATTTTAAAACAAAAAGTTAAAATACCAAGAATGAAATTATAAAACCTAGATGCCACTCCCAATATTACTGGAAGTGAAATTAGAAATTTTAATTACTTTCCATGACAAATTAATTCATATTTCTACCTGTTAATTTGTATATCAGAGTTCTAAACTTTCTTTTTTTTTCTGTAGATGTTCCTGGTATATTTAAATAAAAAACTTAAACTTTTTGATAGTACAATGCTAAGATTAAAAATTCATTCTGATGTTCCTCAAAGTCTGCAATAATAGTAGATACTTCATCAGCACCTTAGCTTATCTAATGTGTATCTAATGTGATGAATGCAAATAATTCATGTGTGTTTTTTTTTTTTTTTTTGTTTTTTTTGTTTTTTGTTTTTTTTGTTTTGTTTTGTTTTTTCTTATTTCAAACTTTAAGCTGAGACAATATATAAAAAAAATTACAAATTTAAATGGGTTTCCAAATCAGATTTTGAGTACAAGTTTATTTTTTTCAATTAAGCAAAATTAAAAAGCAATACGATAGAAATTCTTGTTCTTCTTGGTAATTTTAGTATCTGTAAACTTGTTTTGTATAAACAAAACCATCTATAAAATGTATAACTTTGTTTTATATCCAATCAGGCTTTCATGATCTACCCAAAAGTTAGTTGACCTGAGTTTTAGCTTTATTTGTATTGCTTAATACTTTAAATATCTTTATATTCTATGAGGAATGGGGGTGGGGATCCTGAAAAGTTTTCAGTTTGAACTAGGGAATGATCTAGAGCAGCTGTCTCCAACCTTTTTTACCTTAGGGCCATAAATGTTTACAATCATAAAAAGACAGTTACAAATTCTGTGTACTTATGGCAGGCTTCATTTTGTAAATCAATTGTTCATAGCAGTATGCTAAACATGCTCACTATTTGATGAGTGTGGGCAATAAAGTTGGGGATTTCTCCATAATGAGACACCTGTTTCTTTAGAAATTGAAGATGTGACAATCAAGGAACTTTATACTTGAAATCTTTTGAACACTGAAAATCAATGAGTTCCATTTGTAGTTGTAATATTGCTTCTTCAGTCAACGTCAAAAAGTGGAAAGAAAATTTTGAAAGTTGGGTGAAGGTTGCACAAATGAGCCTTGAAGGTCACAAGTTAGGAACTCCTAACCTAAAGCTATGAAATGTATATACTATTCCATATATTTATTATGCAGTTCAGCACACTTGGTATATAATTATGTTCAATTTTGGACTAATACCATTGGGGGAAAAAGCATGAATTCTTATCCCCACTTCTATGGGTTAAATAGTACCACAACTGTCTTTCTATGTGGATGATTTTGACATAAAATAACCCATGAAAGTTGATTTGCCATTAAACAAAGAAACTAAATCATTGGAATATCATTTGTCAAATTTATTTAATCTTTCCTCCCTGCAAAAAAAAAAAAAATTCTCGAGTCATTGCCTTTTTGGTGGGTGGTATTTGTCTCTGCTTCCCACCAGGACTTGACACAAGGTCAATGGCATTAAATAAAGGTTGCAATGCTGTAAATCCAACAAACTCAATTGAAACCATATAGTCTGTCTGTGCAATAACTCTAAACCTATTATTATAGATGAATTATGTTCACTTTCTCACATTTACCTGTTTTTTTTTTTTTGTTTTTTGTTTTTTTTTTTCTCCAAAAAGACAGATGAAATTTTTTAGAAAAGGATAGGCAAAATGTAGCAATTGGCATTGCTTCAGTTTTTTGTTTTTTTTTACTGAGTTGTAGCCAATAGCAGACATTTAAATGTCAAACATGGATGAAAATTGAATAACTGAACTATTTTTCTTGACATGTGTAGACCTGTGCAAATGTTTAGCTTTGGAACAAGTCTCGTACTGAACCCAAAATTTAATGATTATTATTTGTGTATCAACTCCACATAAGAGCAGGTTATTGTAATAGGTCTTTGGAGTCTGTATATTAAATCTAGCCATACCTTGAATAGTGTGGTTTTGAGTTAGTATGGTTGATTGTAGTTTTGTGTAAAAAAAAACCTGTTGGCAGTTGACTGCAGAGACATGCTTGAAGACTAAAAAAGTTACACAATACAAATGACTTTACTTATGTGTATCAATTATGAAGTGAAAATTAAAAATTTTTGAAAGCAATGTCAAAATGTATTTGTTCAGATGAAAACTTTGGATTTTCTTGTGCTCTGTTGGCAAGACTTAGAAAATGCTAACCTACAATGGTAATATCTCTTATAATCCCATGTATGGGTCAAATAGATCTGTTTAAAAATCATTTATATTCAATAAGATTGTGTGTGGGTAAAAAAAAAACAAACTCTTGAATAACTCCACCAAAAATGTAAATATGAATGTACAATCAATCCTTACAATTTTAATATAACCCTGACAAGTTGACATGCCATTAAATCTATTCAGAAAGTATCAATATTTTTGTTACAGCTAAATCATATTTAAAATTTCATGCAAAAATCTTTACATATATAAATATATCAATATTTACTAAGGTTAGCCTCGTCTGGTACAAGGCTCAAAAGTATTGTCCTTTGATATATGTATGTTTGTATTCATAAATTGTAAATATGATACATTAAAATGCTTTATTTTATAAAATGTTGAGTGAATTTTGTGACTCTCTGAAGATTGCAATGCTTTGAAATCATGGATCTGGATGGATTTCTTAATTTTGAAGGTAGATTTATCTATGAGATCAATTATAATCAAAAATATTTTGAATTTACCTTTTTTATAATGCCAAATCCTTTCATTGAACTAGTTTACTTTCCTTCATTCTATATAGTCCTTTGTTGCTAAGCAATTCAGTAAGAGGTTAGAAACTATTATAGATTATGACATTAGTTCTCAGGCTTTGAAAAAGGTACTTTCTGCTTGAATTTTGAGATTGAAATTTAATTGGTTGGTTATTCCAATTTATGATCAGTGCCTTTATGAAATGGTTCAAGGTAATGCAGTTAGAAAAAGTTTTTCTTACTCTGAGAAAAATCGATATAAAATTGACAGTATCATGAACAAATTGAAACTCAGGATCAAACTGCAAAGATCTGTCAGCACTTGCCAATTTACCTAAAACAGAATACCAGCTCTTAAAAAGCATTTTAACATTTTAAGAAAAGACCATATAGTTCAGTGTACATTTCCAATATTTTATTCGTTTGTGAAAGAAGTACTTTGTCTCCAAAATAGATGTTGGAAAATAAGTAATTTTTATAATTTTAAGGTTTTTTGTGAATAGTTTCCAACTTATTGCAATATAAATTGATTTGACTGATCATAATAACACAAACAAACTTTTTTTGTAGATATATACTATACTCTTTCAACCTCTTAGAAAACTACTTATAAACTTAGAGAATTTTAATGATTAAAAAATGTTCAGCATGAATGCTGATTGCACTCCCATCCCCCCAAAATTATCGTTCAGTTGTAAACATGTCTGAAAATTGTTTAATTTTCTAAGAATTGTAAGTGTATTGCTTTAATAAAAAAAATCCTGATATCATTTTTGCTGGGTTAAATATATGCATGTACACACACACACCCATCAGAATTTAGTCGTATATAGATAATAAAATAAATGATTGTTAACAGAACTAAGGTTTGTTTTCATGTTAGTTAGTCAGAAATTGCATTGATTAAATTTTGCAGAATGTTAAAAAGGATAGAATAGGTTCTTGGTAAGGCCACCTGTCTAGGCAAAGAAAAACTCTGAATTCAAATCAACTGTACTCGGTTTAAGAAATTAATTTTATGTCGCATCCTGCTTAGGATGAAGGGGTTAGGTAAATAAACTCATACTATACATGAATTTGACATACTCTTTCAATTTGAAAGAATCTATAATCTTAGTATTGTTAGAAAGTAGATTAAAATCCTAGAGCTTTGTTTTAATAATTTACTGTAATTTATTTGCTGGTGACAAAATTTGATTAAGAACATTTTCTGTACCTTCATTGCAAAATAAAAAGCATGTTCTTTATGAATGAATTTGAAATATTTCAAATGAATGCAGCATTATCTACTCTTAGGAATATTTAAAACAAGATGTAAAAATTTGGTTAAGGCAATTTGCTAAGAATTTTATTTGATCAAAACATTTCAGGTGTATAGTAACATTTCATATTGATTCATGTCAGCTGAATTTGAACATTTAAGTTTTCACAAAATTTCTTTAAATATGTAGAAATCAGTTTTGCTACAGAAGTAATATTGTGACAAATAGGACATACACTAAAAGTTATTCAATAAACAGAAATTAATTAGAAATCACTCTCACAGTGTACCATAGTTATTTATGATTAACATGCATCATTATCTTTTTTTAATGTAATATGCACAGACTTTTCAGAATCTGTAGCTGTTCAATTTAACCTTTGTTCAACATTTTTGGTTCATACTGACTAAAATTGAGAATTTATAGTTTACCTTATGCCTTAAAACACAATTTACACAGTATTTAGAGCAAGCATTTGGACATGTTCATATAAAAATGCAACAAGTTTGTTGTGAAAATAAGGTCATATTAAGAAAAAAAAAAAATATACAAACACATCCCAGTGAATATTTCTCTGTAAGAGTGTAAAACACATTAATTTGGACTATCAATGACTTTGGGTCATCCCATTCCAAATATGAAGTTTGTGGCTGTACAAAAAGAGATTTAATTCTATAGTTATTATATATAATATGCACCTTTTTTAATGTTTGGATTGAAAATTCTGGAAAAATAGTCAATTTTATACACAGATAATTATGGTATATCTGAAAGAATACTGTGATAAAGCTGTTGCCTGGGCCCCTCTAATCAACTAGCTGATCTAGCTATTCTGGACATGGCTATCAACTCACAAACCCACTCGGCCTCCAGTCAAGTCCACCAATTGCCTCTCTACCCACATGGTTTCAATTTTACATCTGAAGTGTGTGTGTATGTATGTACGTGTCATTATTTAAGCATCTTCTTTTGAAGATCAGAGTATTTTCTTTTTAGGATCTTAAAGTGAAGACCTTCAAGTATTATTATATTCCTTATGAAAATTTTAATGAGTTATTGCTATGTCTTGGATGTACTTTTTGCTAAATTAAACATGAATAAAGAGTATCAAACTTTTTATATATTATTTTACTGTTAAAATGTAAATATTTATAATTTGATTAATTGAACTTTCAGGAAACTATTTAAAAAAATATCGAATGATAATTTTAACAAAATACACATGCCAACTTAAAAAAATACTTCTGTGCAGAAAAAAAATGAATTCTGCTTTCTTTTTGTTTTATTTTATTTTTATGTTAGAAATCTTATCTTTTCATATCTAATTTGTTTTAAATAATTATAAAACAAATTATTTTGATACAAAGATTTAATCTGCTTTCTTGAAAGATGAGATTCATGGATATACAATAATGAAGATTAAGGTACATGTTAAAAAACTGAGGCGTCCACATATTGTCTGTTTTATTGATTTTTAAAAAGTATTGAAATGATTGCAAATGTTTTAAGTAGTAATTTTTGTATAATATAAAATGTTTTACATGCCCACACATTTGTATGCATGTGTCAACCTACAACTTGGAAAAGATGTCATTGAGCATTAAAATCATGTTTACTGATTGAATGATATGATTCAAAAATCAATTTGCGGAACTCTTCACAGTTCATAAGTACAAAAAGGAACTCTTAATTTCTTAAGACATTCCATGTTTTAATATTACATTGATTTATTCAGTAAAATTTAATGTTTAGTAAAAAAAAAAAAAAAGTTTTGCAATTTGATACTAATTATATAAAAAAATTCTTAATTGTTTGGGAGAACTTAAAAAAAAAAAATCATGAAAATGTTTCACACCAAGGGATACCTTTTTAAATACTATTTTAAATGTAAACCAAAAAAATTGTAATACAAAAAAATTTTACATTTTTTTTTTTTATTCTTAGATTCTTTTTACTGTTACATTTTTAGAGGGTAAAAAGAAAAAATAATAAAAATTAAACAAAAATATTGTTTATTGATGATTTGAAAAACTATTTTTAAATGAATACTTTCATATTTCTCGGAATAGAATGGTAATTTTTAATCAGTAACTCAAACTTTTCTTTACTCTTTTAAAAAAGAAGTGAACTATTTATAAGATAAACAAATATTTTTCATTTGAATTAATATGCAAAATTTTCCACCTAAAAATGACACATTTTTAATTCTTGGCTTTTTGATACATTTTTATAGAGTTAAAAAAAATATATATTAAACAAATACTTTTATCACTAATTCAACTGGCAATTAAGAACTGAATTAAAATTTTTCTCATATTTCTAGAAAAAATGTCCTTTAGAAAAATGTTTCAAACCACCCACAGATTTAGTTACTTTTTTAAAATATTTTAAATTTAAAAAAAAAAAATCTAAAATAAAAGAATATGTGAATTCTTAGATTCTTTTATTGTTAAGCTTTAAGAGGGTGAATAAAAAGAAAAATTGAGTTAAAACTTTTTTCTTTCGAAAACTATTAACTAAAAAATCATGAAAATGTTTTAAACCAGTATCAGGTTACATATTTCTGTATATTATTTGAAATGTAAACTAAAAAAGAATTTAAAAAAATAACTCTTAAATAAAATAACTTTTCATTTGAATTAATAGGTGAAATCTTTTAACTACAAATAAGTACTTTTAATTTTTAGCTTACTCCTCTCTTCCTATTTTTCTATCTCACTTGCTGGTGTTCATAAAATCCTTTTAGTCTGGTTATGCACTGGGTAATTTTGCTTGTGTGTGTGTGTGTATATATATATATATATATATATATATATATATATATATATATATATATATATATATATATATATACACACACAAAAATGATAAGACAGATTGGATTTTTTTCTCAACTATTTTTGACATTAGGTCATCAACAGAAAGTTTTTGTTATAGTTGATATGCTGTAATTGAAGAAAAAGAAACTGATGTATCATATCTATTTGTTGAAAGAAAAAATATATATATATATACATATATATATGAGAACATTTTTTTTTCTTTTTTCCTGTTAAGAAATGGCTGGTTCTGCCATATAAAAAAATCAGTGAAGTGAAAATTGAACTGTATCCCTAAATATTCTTTTGTAGGAATGAGTCAAGTCATCTACTGACATATCTTATGCTGAGCATATAAAATATTATTCAATATAAGATGAACAAGCAGTTTTGAGAGTCTAGTTTCAAGTTTTCTCTCTTCTCTATAATAATTTTACTGATATTTTGATATGTAGATGCCATTATTATTATAAATTTTTTTTTTTTCAAAGATATGCTGTAAATGCATTACTTGTAACCTTTGTTACTTCCCCTTGTGGTAGTTAACATAATTTGCATAACTATAATTTTCATTCAATGTATATTGCGGTGAGAAGTCTATTTTATTGACATCTGCTTTAAAATAAAAATTTATTATAACGATATTTGAAGTTTCAGTTTTTAGTTGACTTTTTTGGATTTGGTAACTTATTTTTCAAAAAAATACTAGTCATTTTGCTTGAAAATTTAAAAATTAAAAAAAAATTATCTAAGATTTTTGAAAATCTGCTAGAAGTTTGTGAAGTTAGCTGTATTTGAGCATTTCACCATAATTCATTTTGTGAACATTTTGTGTTAATTTATTACACAGGACCTGGGTATTCTAAGTAATGTACATTTGTCATTTATAGAGAAATTCATTTTAAATGACTCCATATCTCCTATGATTGTATGAGGGTAACTCAAAAGTTTTGTAACATTTTGGTAGTTATTTGCTTTATTCAAGTTACAATGAAAGCAGCCTACCATTCAATGTAGAGGCCATAGTGTTGCACAGTCTGAAACCATTTTTCTGCTAGCTCTTGTCTTTTGTGGCAAAGAACCCCTTCACTGAAGCTTTCACTTGGTTGTTGAAGCATTGAGCACAGGAAGTGAGCCATGTATTCAAACAAATAATGTTCTGAGAGCTAGGAGCTAGTTCAATTCCTTCAAGTTCCCTGAGTTTTTCAAAAACTGACACAGTCAAGTTAAGCAATATTTGCATAACCCTAATTGTTAGTTTAAGGAAAATCAGCCTTTGTATTTCCACTTAGAATAGTAGAATTAGAAGCAAGAAAAACTGGACAGATTTGATTTACATGCTCACCTTGTTTATTGAGTTCATTGTTTCTCTGTATTGACTTTTATGAATGAATAAATTTTTAATCACAAAATTTGAACATCTTTTTATTGAATGAACTGTTTTGCTGACATTGAGATATTTGAAAAGAAAAAAAACTGGTATTTATGATAGAATTGGTTTAAACATAAGCGGCATGTAGATGAACTCTTCAAATATGCAAACTAAAATGAATGGTTGTCATAACCATACTATCTAATCAGTTGTAAGTCTGACTCATTTAATGTGAAATGGTTATTTTAATTGAATCTGAATAAATTTAATTATTGGGTTCATTTGTGAAATGTAAAACAAATTTGTATGAATATTACTTGGACTTTTCTTAATTCTTGTCAGTAATGGGACTAAGTACTATATTGCACACATGGCTGTTTTTTTTCTCTTAGCACTATCAGCACAAGTGTAGATATTTTTAGCCTTAGATATGAGTTGGAGGTGTTCTTGGCATAAGTTATCAATGTAAGAAATAGACATGGTGACTTAGGTTCAAATCCTGAATGAGGTTTTTTACATTTCACATAACACGAATACCTCTGGAAAAAGATATGAATATTGCTATGGATAAATAGAACTCACTTGATTCTTTAACCTTAGTATAGCAACCAGTCTAGAAGGAAAACTCTGAATTCAAACCAGACCTGAAGAGGGATGGGTTCTGCCAGGCTATTCCTGCCCAAAACTTACTACAAATTAGCTCCATGATCAAACCAGATTATAGGATCAGTCTTCATCTGAGATTGATTTTTATTAGTTCTGAAGAGTAGTAACTTTATTTTTTTGCTAGAAACTCTTAAAGAGACAACAAAACAGTATTCTTTCTTTGCCACATCTTCAAAATAGATCCTTTTAAAAGGAGAAGGAAATTGGTATATGATTGCTTTCACAATGCTGATATTTATAAAGACCACTTATTTATACTATGACATTTAAATACCAACAAAGATTATTATTTTTTATTTTTATTTTTTTTTTACATGGTCTTAAAGTTTAGATTTGTAGTTGTATTAATGCTGGTCTATGTTGGACAATTATCTGAAAACTGACCATGAAAGGAGAGGAAAAAGCTTTAAAAAAATTTTTTTTTAATTAAGAGACATATAAAAACCCTTTATTTTTAGAATGAAAAAGTATTTCTGTTAGTCACAAACATTACAGAAGTGAGTGTGTCTTCTCTCTTATGTTTACTTCTCCATAATGTTGGTTTATTTTTATGCTGTAGGTTGAATATATGATCATCAGGTTTGACCATGAAAATAGACTTGGCCAATTGTTTTTGAATTCTTCACAATTACTGCAAGCTCTTCAGCAACCAGAATTCCAATCTCCAGGGTAAGTAATTTTTCTTTACTGCAAAAAACTATGCAATTAATCCTATTGTATTTTAGCTCTTAATCAGTGGCAGGCAACTTGTGAGAGCTTTATTGAAACATTGCTGTATAATTGTATCTGAAAATTAGCTGTATGTATTTACCCAACCCTTTCTGCCAAAAGTAAGATGTAACAGTTGATTTTTAAGCGGAGTAAAGCTGGCTTGAATTCAGTTTTCCTTCTCTTTGACTGGTTGCTTAATTAAGACTAAAAAACTCAGTCTGCTTTGCTATTTACTCACAGAGAAAAGATTCATGCCCTTTTTCAAGGGCATTAGTGCAAAATGAAATGCCTTAAAAAAAATTAACTATTATTAAACTACCTTGGTAACTGTTAATATATATGACTGAAACACCAAAATATGTCAAGTTTTTGCTCAGACAGAGGGACATTTAGATACCATGCAGAATAATCCCACTTCAAGGCAATAAGAATTCCTTGGCAGTGCCCATATTATCTCCATGTAATATATAACATGTTTTACGTCATTACATTATACTTGTTGCATTGAACAATCTCGAATCTGACTTGTTATCTAACACTCAAGTTAAATTATCTTTAAGACTAAACAGCTCTGCCTTGCTATTTGCATGTAACTAGAAGTTTTCTCAAAGGAATTAGTTCAAAATGAGTGCTGTTTCAGCATGTATTTGAACCTGGTTAGATGATTCTATTTTCTTATGTTAACTGTTAGGCTACTTGTACTACAATACAAAATAGAAAATTCGGGTTAACTTATTTTTGTCTACACCAGATAACTTTAGAACATTATCAATTTGAAGAGTTTTAATAAGTTTAATAATTAGTTTTGTTGCAATTAGGGAAGATGAATATGTTGATACAATGAATCCACTAAATTAAACTAAGTGTTGCTAAACAGCATTATGTAATTTGACAAATTTCTTTTCTATGTATTTTATTGGCAAGTATAGGATGATTAGTGACATTTTATTGATAGTACACACATGAAGCTCTTGTCCCCTTCAAAGTAATCTTCTCCGGCTGCAATGCACTTGTTGTACCGTTCCAACAACTTCTGGAAGGCCCCATGGAAGTCTTGTGTGAGGGTGTCAATGACCTTTGTTACAGCCTCTTTCATCTCCTCAATTGTCTCGTAATGACAGCCTCTGAGCTTAGGGAATAACCAAAAGTCACAGGAAGCAAGGTCTGGACTATAGGGAGGGTAAAGAAACCGTCTTGATGCCCATCTTGGTCAAATAGTCTGTGACAAGGATGGAGTTGTGGACTGGTGCATTGTCCTGGTAGAAATGCCACTGACCTGATTTGAAGAGTGCTGGCCTCTTCTGACGGAATCTCTTCCTGAACTCCTTTAAAACCTCAACATAGTAACCCTAACTCTAACCCTTTGGCCAATCAACTCTGGTGTATTGACTTCTTTACTCCTCCCACATCTCTCATCATCCCTCACAGACTCCCTGCCTTCCTTGAATCTCTTATGCCACTCAAAAACTGATGCTTGATTCATGCAAGATGGTTGAAAAGCAGTCTGAAGCATTCCATATGTTTCTCTGGCATTTTTTCCAAGTTTAAAACAAAATTTTATTGCATATCGTTCTTCTAAAGTGTCAGATTGCATTTTAGAAATTCACCAGCTGTGACAATCAGGCTTCAGTAGGGTGTATTCCAATTGCTGCTGTAGCTGTTCATTTGAACCTGAAATCATAAAAATTGGTCAGTCATCTCATAAGATATATAGCAATAAGATACTGAATTTTGAAGAGTCTACGACAATTTTAAATGGCTGTGCAAAAAAAGTCTGGAAACTTATTGTATGCATCTCGTATGAAAATTTTTACTACAAATACCAAATGGTAAAATTAACTAATCCTAATAATATTTTGAATGTTTTAATTTGAAATATTTTCGTAAAATCTCTTTATCTAGTTGTATATATCAAACCGGGCCATTGGCCTCATGAGTAGACTGTTTGTCAATGGTCCGGGAGACCAGGGTTCAATCCCAGGTTGAGTCATACCAAAGATTCAAAAATGGTACTTGATTTCACCTTGCTTAGCACTAATCACTATGAGGTGAGGATTAAGGGTAAAGTGAAGCAATTCTGGGAATGGAGTAGTGCCCTCCCCTACACCTCGGTGTGGTAGCTATTGAAAAGGGAACCTCCGGGTCACCCTCGACTAAGGTTGCCAACTTTTACTTACTTATCATAGGCAGTAGCAATATTGCAATATGTTTTGAATGTTCTTTTGTTCATGAACTTTTTTTGCCTTATCAGTGGAATTTAGAATATGCTGGCTGTATCCTTTGCAGAAGGATAAGATCCCTCCTAAAAAGGGATATCCTGTGAATTACACTAAGCTGTGTATAGTGTTAAAGCTCTTGTTCTGGAGCACTGAGGAGTTTGAAGTAATTTTTCATTGACATTACTTCTAGGCCCACTCTGTGTCAGAGTGGAAGTGCCTGTTAAGATTCTATCAATTGGTCAAATTGATGTTTAAAAATTATTTGTATTTGATAGAACCATGTATAAAAAACATTTAAGAAACTATTACACAAAAAATATGAATGTAATTCCCTAACCTCTTGGCTTAAAATAACCTTAGACAGATTGACATGCAGTTAAAATCAATCAATAAATGTACTTTTTTTTTTTTTTTTTTTTTTTTTTTTTTTTTTTTTGGATAGTCTCTTCCATATCTTCATTTCTCATTTTGTAATGATTCTTAAGAAGGATCATTCTTTCTGATTAAATGATTAAAAATTGCTAATAGAAATTAAAGGATGAAGAACAATAAACTTTTAGAAGAGATTAGTTGACTAGTTCTTGCTATCAATTCTTTGTCATCTTTTATTAGGAAAAACAAACAAAACCTTTTTGTGGTGTTGGATAGATTAGATTTGACATTTTTGTATACCTGCTTTGCTTTTTGTAATGTATTATTCTCTTCTCTTTTATACTATATATTTTCATCAATTAAATTGCTTCTTAGATCAGAAGACTTAATCTTTTTATTTTTAGCGAGCAGCAAACCTATTCAATGATGCTTTCAGACTGGCATCATCTTCAGGAGGGATGCCCACGCTTTTGTTTGCGAGTTACTTTAAAAATGATCTGCCTGCATTAAAAATGTTAAATATATTTATCTATGTACCGAATATACTTTCTATAAACAATATATGTTCACAGACCTTGCATCACTGCATAGCACAATATATTTATAGTCATTACCTTACTCTGATCACCCTGTCAGCTGGGGCTGTAGAATGTACTAACTTCATCTCTGCAGAGCGGGTAAGACCCCCCCCACTAATAAATGTCCTGCATATGATACTAAATCATCTCATGGTGACTCTAGTACTGGAGCTTTGGGGAATGTAGAGTACCCTTCATTGCCATTGCTTTCAGGTCCACTCTGAAATAGTAGTACCTATTAAGGTCCCATGTATGGATTAAATAGAAATATTTAATCATTTACCATATTTGAAATCATTTAACTGTGTAAAAACAAATGAGCTCTGGCTCATTTAAAAATAATGTTACCCACAAACTATTTTACAAATAAATTATATATAACTGGATTTGGCATTAAATAACCTACAAGGGTTGATATGCCATAAAACACACCCAACCAACCATTACTCTGATGACTTGCACTATATAGACTGGGATCTTTAGCCTTGTTATGGCAACAAGTTTAGAAGGAAAACAGAATTCAAATCAGCTCTACTCTGCTTAAAAATTGACTTTTTGTCACATCCTGCCTTTGGTGAAGGGGTTGGGTAAACACAGATTCTATGTATATATGAATCTCCCACAATAAATGCAAGATTTTTAACTTGTATAACTGACCATAAATTTATTTATCCCACTTTTTAATGCTGCAGTAAACAATTGTATAAGACAACTTGTGTGTGTGTGTGTGTGTGTGTGTGAAGATTTAGAAGTTGATAAATGTCATAGTGAGAAGTTAATGTTTTATCTCTTTAATGGCTGTTGATTATGTTTTAAACCTTTAAGGGCATAACTGGTTTTTCTCTTGTAAATTTTCAGTTAGATGTCTATATATCTAAATGATAAAGATTTGGTTTAACTAACTTGTTACACACAAAGTAAGGATCAAATTTAGCATTTATATAGACTAACAAAAATATGTAATCTTTACTGGATGCAAATATTTAAGTTTTAATGTAATAAAATATATTAAATTAGGAAGACTAATGAAAGTAAATAAGAATACGTATAAAGTGATAACTTATTTTAATTGATTTTTATAAGATTATACATGGGATTACTTATAATACATTTGAGAATAAAATGATGATATTAAAAACCAATAACACCAAGTAATTATTAAACCTGGTTTTGTTAAAACTGGTATGCAAATTATCCATACTAAATGCTATTTAAACCTTTATTTCTTAGTAATATATAATGCACATTGCAGGATTTTAAATTACATTATTAACATGGACTATTTTGAGGCAAATCTAACTCCATTAGACTTTAATAGACATTGTTAGTTAATGAAATGCTGATTAAGATTAAATGGTTATTGAGAATATAACATAAATAAAGGAATTGTAATGCTGTTGGTATGGTTTTGGTTACAAATACACAATTTCCTTTCTAATAAGATACTGTAAATGGAACCTCTCACTAAAAACTTTAATCATGGAATTAAAAAAAAATCAATATACTAAAAACATGCTTTATAGAAACTTTAGTGGCTAAAGATTTAGCACTCTTTAAGTTATGTAAAGATAGACAATGACATTTGGTGAATTATAAGAAGGATACTAGATAACCCATCAAATTGTGTTTCTGCTGTAAAGTGGTATATGATGATATTAATGCTTCTGTTTAGGAAAGAGTGAAGGATTCTTATTACCACTTCATAATTATCCCTATTATATTGAGAAATTGGATGATTAAAAAATGACATCACTCCAAGCACTATCATTAAATAGTAAAGTTGACTGGAAATTGCTTTATTCTTTAAAAGCATTTTAAGTGTATAGTTCTAATAAAAAATCTCCCTAGGATATGCCATTTTTGTTTAGTTATGGTTTTTTATAATACATATGTATGTATGTTATTTATATATATATATATATATATATATATATATATATATATATATATATATATATTCACACATGGACACACCAGTGTTAGCTAATCAGCAAGCACTTACATTGGCTCTGCAAAGATAGGATGCAGTCTAGAGACACTTAGGAGTAAATATCAGCATGATTTGATAGTGAAATACCTATTCACATACAGCATAATGAGTTTTAGTAATATTCAAGATGTTGATGCTTTTATTTTGAAAAGAGTAAAGGATTCTAATCTCTATTGTATTGCGAATTTAGATGATAAAAAAAAACTTTCAGCTCCAATGCAGACCCTGCAAAACTATTTAATTGCAAATTGGACTGTAAATTGCTTTATTCTCTGAGAAATTTTAAGTGTAATTCATAAAAAAAAAATCTTTATGATGTACTATTTTTGTTGGGTTATAGTTGACATACAAATGAGAATTTTTATGTATTGAATGATTTAGAATTAAAATGAGCATAATAGTTTTGTTATTGATTGTTTTACATTTTGACCAATTTCAAATTCACAACTGTTACTTATATTAGATTATTGTTTTTAAGCTGTTTTCTCCACGTTGGCTATGTTTACTTAATTTGAATCATTCACCACCACCCCACTCTTATGGGTTAACTGTCAATGACAGTCATAAAAGCTATTCTATTCCGAACATTGCCAAGTGACCTTGTTGTTTAGGTTAAAAAATAATTTCAGATTTTCTATGTTTATGTACTGTGCTTGGGTTAAAAAAATGCAATTTGATGCATGAAAATAACAAATGAAATTATAATCACTAATCTAAAATTACTTGAAATAACTTTCCAATTTTTCTTGAGCTGATTGATTGATTTTTAACTGCATGTAAACTTATCTAGGCTTATCTTATGCCTAGAGATTTAGTAATCATTCATTGTACATTCATTTGTGTAGTGGTTTCTTAAAAGTTTTTTTTTTTTTTTTTTTTTTTTTTTTGCACACAAGCCTATCGAATACAAAGAATTTTTAAACAGATCTGTTTGACCTATAGGTGGTATCCTAACAGGTACTACTGCTCTGGGTCAGAGAGGACTTCAGAGTAATGGCAATTAGGGACTACTCCACATTCTCCAAACCTTCAGAACTGGAGCTTCACCACCAGGTGCAGTTTAGTGCCATATTCAGGACACCCCCATTTTTTGGGGTTGGATCTTAGCCATCTACAATGGATACAGCCAGTATACTCTAAGTCTCAGTGACAGGGCTATTCTGAAGCTGAGATGTTTAACTAACTTGATCAATAAAAAAGAACCAAGGTCTATTTTTTTTTTCTTCAGTACGTTTCACCAATCATTAAGAAAACTATGCAGGTGTTAATTTTGTTGATGGGGGATAACGGATAAAACCTTTACAAAAAAAAACAAATTTGTTCTATAGTTTTGCATATAATATCAGCTTGCTTACCTTGCCAATACAGTTATTTCCACAGTTGTTACATTTTAGTATATGAAACTTATGTAAATGCAGCCATTATTGTAGGACAGTAATAATATTGGTAGCAACAAGATATAAATAAATATGGAGATTTAGAGATTTGATGTATGAATGCTGCTTTCAGATACTATTTTGAATCAGTTGTAAACAATTTATCTCAGTAGCTGTAACCAAGTGGTTTCATCAAATAGGTAGGAGGATGGGCTTGGTCTTTTGAGGAGTTTTCTTCAGCATTTTGTTTGATTTAATGGAAAAAGTATATTTGCAATAAATATATATGCACGATCACTTGCTGGAAATCCCCCCCCCAAAAAAAACCATCTCAAAGCTGATCCATTGATCTAAGGATAACCTCAATGCATGACTGAATTAAGGAGTAGAGGATTCTAATTCAAATTTCATAATTATCTCTATTATATCAAGAATTTGGATGATTTTAAAAATGACATTCAATTCAAATGCAGACTCTCCAAAATTATCAAATTGGATTGGAAATTGGTTTATTTTTTGAGTTAGAGCAATTTTAAGCGTATTAGTTTAATAAAAAAAAACATTATGATGCACTGTTTTTACTGGGTTATAGTTACACACAAACATAAGAATTTTAGTTATGTGTGTTTGTATATATGATTGGTTGATTGATTTTTAATTGCATGTTAACCTGTCAAGGGTT
Source organism: Sepioteuthis lessoniana (assembly GCA_963585895.1). Taxonomy (NCBI): domain Eukaryota; kingdom Metazoa; phylum Mollusca; class Cephalopoda; order Myopsida; family Loliginidae; genus Sepioteuthis; species Sepioteuthis lessoniana. Next base: position 24,251 of record CAUZXS010003186.1, read on the forward strand.
ATTTTATGCTTAAAGGTGAAGGAATTATGTATATTGTACATTCATATTTACATTTTTTGAGTTTAAGAGTTAACATTTTATTTTTTTCACAGTCCTATTGAATATGGATAATTTTTAAACACATCTATTTGACCCATACATAGGATCCTAACAGGTACTGCCACCACTCTAGGTCAGGGTAGACCTGGGAGTAATGGCAACAAAGAGGTACTCACTCCCATAGTTCCAGAATTGGAGTCACTTTGAGATAAAATTTAGTATCATGCCAAGGCAACTGCTTTTTTAGGGGGTGTCTCACCCCTCTGCAGGAACAGGCATAGTCAATGTGTAGCTGACATGGAAAACATACATAAAGATGCAGGCAATACAGTATATTCTCTACTTAAAAATTTCACCTTGAATTAAATGTTGTCCTGTTGGTTAGGCTTAGGATATGCACTATATCTTCTGCATCCCCTCCTCAGAAGTGATATCGTAGATCTGATGGTGAGGCTCCAGTTCTGGAGTTATGGGAAGTGTGGAGTACCCCTTCACTGCAATTACTCCTAGGTGCACTCTGATAGTACCTGTTATGGTCAAATATTATGATGTCACAGTTCAACACATTAACCACTAGATCATGAAGACTTCCCTTAGGGTCAACTAGAGTGTTTTTCTAAATATCAGTATTAGATAAGATTGCTTGAAATCATAACTGTATGCAAACAAATGATTATGATTAAATGGGAATAGTTACTTGAAACTATGTAACTGTATAAATTACTAGTATTAGATAAGAATACATAAAACAGTATTGTGTGCAAATTATTTATTTTAGATAGGAATACTTGCTATAACTCTGTACCAACAGATGATTATATTGACAAATAAAGAGTAATTTTTAAAATATACAATGGAACATTGAAAATAGTCATTTCAATGAAACATTTACAAATTAATCCAATTTAAGCATTAAATAACCCATGAGGAGTTGATATACAATTAAACAGAACCAATCAAATTATAAATTGACTATGGTAATAGGAATTGATTAATATTATATTATTGTTTTATAATGCATTTCACATATGTACAAATATATTATTGCCATTGTATAAAATCAGTAGAAATGCAGTAGATAAGCCACTTTATAAACCTTTTGCTTCCTCCTACTTCCATTAGTGTTTGGGTAGAGCATTTTCTAAATCATCTAAACTCTCCAGTTTAACTGTCTCTAGCTGTGACAATGCCAAATTCAAACTTATGCCGTTGTTTGGTTTTATTTCATGTAGAAAATATTCATGTCTTGTTATCCTTATACCATTGTTTTGAGTGCAAAACTCATTTTGTTGCTTAAAGGAGTAAAATTTAATTGTGAAAGTATGAAACTAAAATTTTGAATTCATCACTCTTTTAGCAATTCAAGATGTGTAGAATGTTCTTTGATGCTACTACTTTTACTTATTGATATTTGCAAGTGAATTTAATCACCAAATTGTTTTATTTCTGTTGCTTATGTATGTGTTAGTTTCATTATTATTTATTTTATTTAGAAACACACCCACTCTCTGGCGACCAGAATATGCAGGGTACATGGTTGAAGGAACACCTGGGAGTCCATTTGGTGGGCTTATGGCACATTTGAATCTAGTTGAAGCTAATATGAAGCTCAGGTACAAATTTCTCATTACTATCCCCTTTTTTCAAATTTTTTTTCATCAGGGTTTATAAACATTTAAATGTAAATGATTGCAATTTTTTAAGAAATAAAAGCAGTTTTCCATCTTTACTGATTTGGCTGTAAAGTTAAATTGAAAGCTACAAACCAACAAGAAAGAATAAAACTGTGGAAACAGCATTTTGAAAATCTACTAGAAAACCCACCGAAAGTTACACATGAACCAATCACCAGAACTATTAGTAAGCAATTAGACATTAAACTAGGACCGTTCACTCAAGAAATCTACTCAGTTCTTAGAAAAATTAAAAATAGGAAAGCTGCAGGACTTGACGAGATTCCCCCAGAAGTATGGAAGACCAGACAATTCGACGACATACTGCTCCGACACTGCAACGCAGTCTATGATCAAAATCCGATCGACAGATGGATGAAGGGATGCATCCTCCCCTTCCCTAAAAAGGGTGACCTCAGATTAGCCAAGAACTACCGAGGTATAACACTTACATCCATAGCAGCAAAAATTTACAATGCCCTACTACGAAACTGCATAGAACCCAAAATTGACAACATTCTTAGGAAAAACCAAAATGGCTTCCAAAGAAATAGATCCACGACCTCACAAATATTGACCATCCATAGAATCCTTGAAGGCGTACGGGCAAAAAATCTACTTTACCAAGATGGAACAAATCCTACTAGCATACGGTGTACCAAAAGAGACCGTTGCAGCAATAATGATTCTCTATAGAAACACCAAAGTGAAAGTACGTTTACCGGATGGAGACACAGAATACTTTGACATTGTAGCAGGAGTACTACAGGGGGACATTAGCCCTATACCTCTTTATCATCTGTCTAGACTACGTGCTTAGAACATCGATTGATAAAATTAAAGAAAATGGCTTTGAGCTGACAAAGAAAAGAAGCAGAAGGTACCCTGCAAAAACAATTACCTACACTGATGACATAGCGATTCTGGCAAATACACTCAACCAAGCCGAAACACTACTGCATAGTTTGGAATGAGCCGCCGCAGGCATTGGCCTCCATGTCAATGCACACAAAACTGAATACATGTGCTTTAATCAAACAAGCGACATTTCCACACTCGACGGAAACTCTCTGAAATTGGTAGATAAGTTCAGCTACCAAGGAAGCAGTGTCTCATCAACCGAAAGACATTGACACACGGCTAACGAAGGCATGGACAGCTATCGATAAGCTATCAATCCTATGGAAGTCAGACCTGACTGATAAAATGAAATGCAGTTTCTTCCAGGCAGCGGTCGTATCGATACTGCTATATGGATGCACTACTTGGACGCTAACAAAACGGCTGGAGAAAAAGCTAGACGGCAATTACACAAGAATGCTGTGAGCAATATTGAATAAGTCCTGTAGGCAACACCCCACAAAGCACCAACTATACGGCCACCTTCCTCCCGTCACAAAAACTATTCGAGTTAGACAAACCAGACATGCAGGACACTGCTGAAGAAGCAGGGACGAGCTCATAAGTGATGTACTCCTATGGACCCCCACACATGGCCGAGCAAAAGCAGGATGACCAGCTCGAACATACATACAGCAGCTCTGTGAGGATACGGGATGTAGCCCTGAAGACCTGCCAGAGGCGATGAACGATAGGGAGAAGTGGCAAGAGAGGGTCAGGGATATCCATGCTGGCGGCTTGACATGATGATGATGATGATGGCTTTGTTGTGAAAATCAATTTCTGTAAATCAAAATGAAGCATCAAAACTTAAAATGATAACTGTGATCTGAGGGACTTGGTAAAATAGGACCATTTCTATTTAGTTATCTGCAACTAGGATATATCTATCATCAAGTCATGCTGATGGCATAGATTTCCCTGGCGCTCTCTCTCTCTCTCTCTCCCTATAATCCATTGCTCTTAGCAGATTCTCCAAAATACATCCAGTGTCTGCACAGAGTTGATGTAAGTTCTTGCTGGTTGGCCAACACTAGTGCATTCATGTGTAGGGTTCCATTGAAAAACATCACTTATGAGTTCATCCTTGGTTCTCCAGCAATGTCTCTAGTCTTGTTTGTCTTATTTGAATAGTTTGTGAGGTAGGAGGTAAGGGGCTGTATAACTGCTGTTTTGTGGGGTGTTGCTTTCAGGATTTGTTCAAAACGGCATGTAGCATTCTCGTGTCGTTCCATCTAGCTTTTAATCTATACCTTTTGTTGGTCTATAGAGTGTGCATCTATACAGCCACAGCTTGGAAGAAATCCTATTTTATTTTATCAGAGATCAGATTTCCACATGATCAATAGCTTGTTAGTAGCAGTTCACACCTTTACTAGACATATGCTAACATCGCTTTCAATAGATGAAATGTGCCACCAAGGTATGTGAACTTGTCTACTAATTTTAGAGGCCTGACACTTAAAGTGGAAATGGCTCCTTGTTTCAAAACACATGAACTCTGTTTTATTTGCTTTCTCATAGAGGCCAATGCATCCTGCTGCTTGCTTTAAGTTATGCAGTAGTAACTTAGCTTGGGCAGGTGTATTTGCAAGAAGCACTAGATCATCTGCATAGTTTGCATCTATTAGAGTTTCTGCAGGATATCGTCTACTACTTGCTTTTTTTCTTTTTTTTTTTTTTGTGTGTGTGTGTGTGTGTGTGTATATATATATATATATATATATATATATATATATATATATATATATATATATATATATATATATATATATATATATATATATATATATATATATATAAAAATAAAGTTGGCAAACTTAGTCGAGGGTGACCCAAAGGCTCCCTTTTCAATAACTACTACATCGAGGTGTAGGGAAGGGTACTACTCCATTCTCTAGATTGCTCCATTTTACCCATGATTCTTACCTTATAATGCTGAGTGTTAAGCAAGCTGGGATCAAGTGCCTTTTTTTTTTTTTTTTTTTTTTTTTTTTTTTTTTTTTTTAGTCTTTGGTATGATTCAACCTGGATTGAACCTCAGTCTCCCAGACCATTGGCAAACACTCTACACATTAGGCCAATATGTGTATGATTTTATTTTTGCATTAAAATTTTTAGTGACAACTAGAATACCAATGAACCCATTGGACTACATTATAAGTGTTTTATAATGATTCTATTTAGAAAGTGAAGAATTCTAATTAGCATTTCTTAGTTGAGTGATCTATGATGATATTGGTACTTCTGTTTAGGAAGAAATGAATGATGGATTCTAATTAGCATTTTATAATTGTCACCTAAAAAAAAAATGCCATTCATTTCAAATGCAGCCCCCTCCCCTATCATTCATCTGCAAATTTAGCTGGAAATTGCTTTGTTCTCTAAGGGTATTTTCAATGCATTGGTCTAATAAAGCTCTTGCTGATTTTATATTATAACAAAAAAATTTTACAAAAAAAACATTTTGCTATGAGGCACAAGGCTTCTAAAAGAGTTTTTGGGGAAGGGGAGAGGGAGCGGTTATGCTTTCCTAAGGGGCCCTAGTAAGCCACAATTGCCAACCCATTCATGCAGTACATTAAAATTCATCCATTCTCTTCAGATGCGCCAGACTAACCATAATATCACATTTTCTCTATGACTTAAAAAAAAAACAACCCATATTTATAATTCTATGAAGATAAATTTACAATGATTTACAATAAATGCAAAGACATATGAAAGAATGCATGGGAAAGGTAACTAAAACGAATCCGAAAGAAAAACTAATTTACAAAACGTTTAAAACACATCTGCAAATATTTTTTATAAACTAAGCAAATATCCCATTTGGTTACCCACTGAGCCCCCTCTTCTAAAACTGGGACACCAATTGTTTTCCCGGACCCGAAAACAAACGGGACAGCCCCCTATGTGGGAGAGGAGCTATGCGATTGGGACAAAACAAAGTAACTGGGGAGGGGCATGGACTGGAGCGGTATAGTGAGACAGAAATATAAGAAAACTGAAATATTTGGCAAATATTAGACTGGGATTGAGTGAAACGGGGGGGGGGTGCAAAATCTGGAGATGGTAAGATCTTGAAAACTAAATGATGGGACCAATGACACACAACACACTGCTAACTAGGGGCAGAGGGAAACAAGAACTACGCTTACCTGGGGTGAGGTCCCAAAGGACCTGGTCCACCGCAACCATAAGCAGAAAAGGGAGGGAAGGATGACTCCAATGTTGCTCCCTTTCATATGACGAAGTTTGCTGCATGCACCCACCTTCTGTCGAATGTTATGTGGCCCAAATGTTTCTATCGGATCTGATTCTGACCCTAAGCTGATGCCTAAGGAAAAGAATCAATTTGCAAAGAGAAAAATTTGCAGTCATACAATCCCTTTTGCATCTCTCAAATCCCCATTTGGGCCACAGCTAAGATCACAAGAAACACCATCTGTTTCTCAGCTTTTCATGGAGGATCAACATTGTCTATGACGTAACCAACGTCAAGCAGCACTGTTTGGGATGAATGCAGGCCATCCACTCTCCGACATGACTCCAAAACGGGTGAACTCGCTCGCAGTAGTAGAAGGCATGCAAAGCCATTCTTTCTAGACCACTGCCAAGCCCACTTTGAAAGCTCAGCTGGTGAGTGAGCCGCCAGGTGAGTGAGAACTCAGTTGTTCAAGAAGCCCAAACCTGGTGCCCAATTCCATTGGAGCAAATCTCATCCGACGACCAGTTGAGTCACTCCTCGAGCAAATTTAAAGCGGTGCCCACTACTAACTCCTGATATAGTACCTTCCTAGACCATGAAAGGTCAATGGACCCAGGAAGTTTATGAAGGGCCTTGTGGTATTCAGCAAAGAACCGTACTTCACCCCTTGGCTTTGGGGTTGAATTTTGGCGGGTAAAGGCATTCTTCACCTTCTGTCCCCATACTGTATCTCTCATCAAGGACCGACCCAGGAAAGCTAATCTTTCAGTGAGCCCCCATTGCCAAGATGTTGATGACAGATCTGTCTACGGACCATCAGGCTTTGACCTCCCCTGAGCAATTTGGAGACAGATTGTTTCAGTGTCCCCTGAGGGCCTTTAGGCAGGGAGAGTACAAACTATTGGTAAAGGATCATACACAGCGCATGCCTCAGCCCTGCCCTTTAAGGACAAGCGCTTTCAAAGCTAGGTACCCACCTGCGCTTCTCCCTTTGTCTGTACTTCTGACCAATTTCGCTCCAGCTGGAGGTTTGGTCCAAACCACACCTCGAGGATGTGGACAGGACTGTCACTCCAGTGGAAGGGTTTGGGTAGGGGAACGCCATTCCTCCAAGCACCTAGCTGCTGACTTTTGCTCTTGTCAAAGTTGACCTTGGCTCTTGCTTGTACCTTGCAACTGCCTTCTTCACAGCCTCTATGTCCAAACAGTAGGACACAAAAACTGTGATATCATTGGTGAAAGCGGAGACCCTTGCTCTGATACAACCGACAAGGGGAACTCCGATCAGTGCCAGAATTGCTTTCTCATCTCTAAGCCTACAGAGCAGGGGCTCCAAGGCAAGGATGTAGAGAAAAGGAGACAGGGGGCAACCCTTCTGGACCAGCCACTCAATTGCAAAGGACCCCAAGCTGCGGTACAGAATGCTGATCCATCTGTAGAACTTTGGTTTGAATCTGGCAGTCTCCAAAACTGCCATCAGAAACCAATGATCCACCCTATTGAAGGCTTTGGACTGATCTAAACTGATCAGTGTTGTCTTCTATTCCCTCTAGGATCCTGCGGACCAAGTGCAGGTTGTCTTGGATTGATCTTCCCTTCACAGCATAGTTCTGCTCAGATCTGACCAAATCACTAACAACAAGCTGCAGTCAATTCGCTAAGACTCAGGCCAAAATCTTTAACACTGTGTTTAGCAGAGTTATGGGCCTGTAATCATCTGGTTCCTTGCAAACATGCCTGCCGCCTTTCTTCAGCAATGTGATCATTCCTTTGGTAATGCTACCAGGAATGGCTCCCTGGACAAACCAGTGGTTGAACATATCCATCAGAATAGGGACAAACATGTGAGACATTCTCAAATACACTTCATAGGGTAAGCCATCCAGTCCCTACGTCTTGTTGAGGCCAACCTGCTTCTCTGCATCACGGACTTCACGCTTCACACTCTATAACCAACACCTCACAGCCAGCTGCTTCCGTCTCATGAAAGTAGGGGAAGTTAGCTTAATAGCTTTGAAACTCCTGTATCAGGAGATCAGGCAAACATGCAAAATGATCCAGAAAATGTGCCCAAAAGGCTTCATTTATGTCATGACTGGAGCATGTGTTCATCCGGGGACTGGACAGACTTGAGATACCGACAAGGGAACCTTCAGAACTCTTCTGTCCTTGTGGTGTAATGGTTAAAGCGATGAACTGCGGAATCGTAGTACGCGAGTTCGTACTCCAGTTGCGCTATTACGTTCACTTTCGGGCAAATACCCTTGGGAAAGGTATGAACCCCCTTATTCTCCCTCCAACTATGGGTAAATAGTAGGACAGACTAGGTTCTTCAGCCTTGGTGAGGCAACTAGTCTAGGAGAAGGAAAACTCTGAATTCAAAACCTGTTAAACTCCGCTTAAAAATTGACATTGTATCATATCCTACCCGAGCGGAGGGGTTGGTAAATAGTACCTTCAGAACTCTTCCTCGCAAGCAAACATATTAGGCTTCACAGCTGTTTTAGCTGGGTTACATTTACATGCATAATGAGAATTTTAGTAATCGGTAGATTGTCACTCCCACCTGTTTTGAGGTTTTTATATACTTTCAATTGTCAGTGTGTGATGTATTAACAAAATGTCTTATCACCTGTTCTTTGAACAAGATCTTATCCTTTTTAAGACGTTAAGAATATTACTTAATACATTGTTCAACAAAGGTGTTGGAGGATCAAAAGATTTGAGAAAAATCTCTATAAAATACAAGGTGTTTTTAAAAAAAAGGGGGAGGGATTTAATAGCATTTAAGATCTACAGTCTGTTTCAGAAAAATTGATATCATTTCGTAACCTAATAACTTGACCATTTCTAGTTCAAATGATCTCACTTAATACATCTACTTGTATATGGCATTAAACTAAAGCCTAAAACTATCCATGTATAAATGAGATTACATTAATTTTATTAGTTTAGTTGAAGCTAATTCATATACATTATAAAGTTGAAGTTTCAGGATTTTTTGTTTTATTTTAGAAAGTGATTAAAATTTCAGAATTTAATTCAATATTCTTATTTTTCATTGTCTGTCTGGCCTTATTTTTAACATTTTTTTAATAACAAAAATGACTTTGATTGGTTAATATCATTTATAGCTTCGAGAGATTTGTTAGAGCTGCCATTTTGTGTAAAGTTGTTTGAATAAACTGGCATATATAAATAAATAAATCAGACACGCACATATTATATAATGTTAGAAATTACCATGACAAGAAAATCCGGCAAACACCTACATGCGACATACGGAGCACTGAATGGCTGTTTCAGCCTTATTAGGTCTCATCAGCAGTGTACACCGTGATCTCCACCACTGGAGATCAAACCAACAACCACAGTATGCAGAAGCCGAAACTCTACCACTGGGCCACCGGTTCATGCCACGTATAAGCGATGCCAAATTAACTAGTCATGGTAAATTGTGCGACCACTTGACCTAATGTGTCTTTTTTATAGGTACGTATTCTCTACAGCGGACACGGCCACCTCTGGGGCTACGTCTTCCAAAGTCTCAGTTATGAGTCCTCATAACATAAGCCACATGGGCAGGAAATATGATTATGTAATTTTGAATAGAGGAATTGCTATATTATGTTAGAAATTACCATGACTTGTTAATTTGGCATCGCTTATATGTGGCATGAACCGGTGGCCCAGTGGTAGAGTTTCGGCTTCTACATACTGTGGTTGTTGGTTTGATCTCCAGTGGTGGAGATCAGTGTGCACTGCTGATGAGACCTAATAAGGTCGAAACAGCTGTTCAGTGCTGTGCATGTAGGTGTTTGCTGGATTTTCTTGTCATGGTAATTTCTAACATAATATATCAATTCCTCTATTCAAAATATATTTATTTATCTTATTCAATTTTCCATTTTTTAAAAATTATTTTTATTATCAGATCTAGATATATTTTATTGAATCTAACCTAATTTCATTTATCTATATTGAAAGTGATACATTCATTAATTTTTATAACCATGATGTATTTTTCTTAAGATTTTGTTACAAAATAGTTCCTGTTGCTAGGCAGCTACACTGCTTATTAAATTTCAAAGCTAGATGCTGACTATAGCTTCAGTTGAATTTTGTAACTAAATAATCTGGGCTGGCAAAATTATGACCAATGAGAAACAATAAAAACATGGAGACCAGATAGATAAAGCTTAATAAGGACAAAACCTTCCTGTCTTTATTCAGTTAGTGGGTGATTTCTTTTACTTTGAATTATTTGTTTGCATTGTTTTAAGTGATTTTGAAATTTAAATCCTTTCTTTTAAAATGTTTTATTGTTTTCTTAATAATTATTTTAGGCGGGAAGAGATTCGGAAATTATTGGGTCCTGATGAAGTTCCAATGAGTATCACATCTTTTCCCAGGTAAGGTATGCATCAAACCTGCAGCCTTTTTTTTCTCTCTCTCTCTCTCTCTCTCTCTCTTCATCTTAAAAGCACAAATGAAATAAAATATGCAAATAATAAAGTAGCTGAATTAAAAGTAAAGTTTGTGACCTTAGTCGAGGTTGACATGAAGGCTCCCTTTTCAATAGCTACTATACTGAGGTGTAGGGGAGGGTGCTACTCCATTCCCTGGGTTTCTCCACTTTACCCTTGATCCTTACTTTATAATGCTGAGTGTTAAGCAAAGTGGCATCAAATACCATTTTTTAAAAGTTTTTGGTATGACTTGACCTGGGATTGAACCCCGGTCTCTCGGACCATTGGCGAACACTCTATTCATTAGACCAACTTGTAAGTTAAATACATTTGCCACTCCTTTTTGAAGACGGGGTCTTAACTCTCTGCAGAAGATAGTTTGTGTATTCTAAGCCCTGTTGACAGGGTATATGAGAAGTTCAGTTTTAAAGGAATGCAATGAGGCAGAGGATCTGTTATGATATGGGACCTCTTTTTCAGTCATGAGTTTTATCCCATTTGCCAACGGATATTAAGGAACAAATTTTGTATTCCAGCAAGATCATACTGTTATACACAATGTTAAGATTATCGAATGATTGTTTAAATGCCAGGGCATCAGTTATATGCTGGTCTGCAAACTTTCTTCATAGCAATCCAATTGAAAACTTATGAGAGGAGAGATAAAATTCTTTATCTGTCTGTGTGAATAATAACAAGTTTAACTAAAACCTTTGAAATTTAATTATAATAGAAAAAAAAGTCTCCCCTCCAACTTCATTTTACAATTATTGCTAGAATAACCTTGAAGTAAGGTTGATAAGGAATGCATTAACTATATTCAATTAATTACACTATGGTTTAAAGTGTACCATTATTAATTTTCATCTATATCAGATTGTATTATTTTTCCATTTGTTCCAGAATGTATAGATGAAAAAGAAAATAAACTCTAAAACTGATCTCTATTAAATGTGAGACTAATGTAAGTCTTCTACAATATTTATCAAATAAAATTATTTTTTGGCATCAGTTATAGTTTTTTTTTCTCTCTCAACTATACATTCTGGAATAGATGGAAAAACAATACAATCTGTTAAGGATGAAAATTAATGATGGTACAGTTTAAATCATAGTGTAATTAATTGAATGTAGTTGATACATTCCTTTTCAATTTTACTTCAAGGTTATCCTAACAATAATTGTAAAATGAAGTGAGAGTAATAATTTTACTTTCTAACTTTATCAAGCATAATCTCTGGGTTTTTTTTTTGTAGGACTGGCTGTCCCAACTTTGTATACCCATCACATAAACCTCAACCTCAATCCGATGAAAGTTTCTCACGTTCGCTTTTCTTCCCTGATGCTGCCATCCATTCAAATCATCCACGATTCAAGTAAGTCAAACTTTTTTATTCTTACGTGTTGCACACCAACCATCAGATTCAACTTTTATATAAATCTTACTATTAGTCCTTTCATTTGCATGATGGAATTTGTGTGTTTAGACAGTTTTGAGATTTTTGTAATAATTTAGATTAAGTTTTCTGGATTATCATCTTTAAATTGAAGTTTCTTAAGAAATTTTAGGAAGAAGGCAATCTGATACCTGCAAGATTTAAATATAAACACAAATGAAAAATTTCTGGTATGATAATTTCTTAAATACTGACTCAGTTTTTTTTTCAAAATTTCTTTGAGAATTTTCAAGTGTCTAAATCAGGGGTCTCCAACCTTTTCAGCCCAGGGCTGCAATCTTAAAAGAACAGAAGAAACAGCTAAATTCACAAGGTAACTATCATAATTTATTACTGAAACACCTGACGTTCACGATCACATAACAATCTAATAGTTAAATGAAAAGATTGACAGAATGAGCACATCAAACAAGTGATGATTTGACAGTTACAAATGCAGTGTACTCTTGATATGCTTCATTTTAGAGAACAACTTTTCCCAGCAGTATATAGTGCCAAACATACTTGTTGAGTGTGGGTGATAAGGTTAGGGAATTGTCCAGATGGAGGCACCTAGTTCTTATAGAAATTGAAGATGTGACCAGAAACTTAGTCTTGAACTTTTCTGAACACTAAAGATCAATGAGTTCCATTTGCAGTTGTAATGTTACTTCTTCAGAATCCACATTAAAAGGTGAAGAAAAAATTTTGAAAGTTGGGTGAAGGGTTGGATGGATGAGTCTGGGGATACTTGGTCTAAATATTATAGGTAATTTGTTATTGGAAGTTTAGTTACTCGAGAGCAGGTTATGAAAAATTCCTTTGTCCTGGGTCTTACTCTGGCTTTGAATTTAATAATAATTCAAGAAATTTATATATGTTGAAGGCAATAAAAACAGTAATTGTCCTTGAATGGCTAATGCGCAATATATATATATATATATGTGTGTGAAAAAACTTTTATTGTATACTCTGACTGTGTATTGGATAGGGATGAATGCAGTAAAAGCAATGATTGTACTGAAAAAGTTGACAAGATCCTTCATACAAAAATATCCTGGTCAAAAATGGTTAACAACTTTTCAAGAGATTTGATTTTTCACTTAACATTATTTATTCAATTTTAGATATGATAATCTCCATTTATTTGTGTTTGGCATATTTAATTTTGGTGAAAAAGTCTGAGTTTTCTAATAGGAATGTTTTGAATGAAAAATCCAACTTAATTTTTTAAACATAAATTGTTTATAAATATCTACACCTATGCTATTTTGCTACAAAGCTGGTGCTAGGGTCTCACCTCCCCACCAAATATATATTGCCCTATCAGCTGGGGCTGTAGAATACGCTGACTGCACTTTTGCAGAACGGTCAAGTATATTGGTCGTGTATCCCATCTCAACCGATGCAAATGGTTTCCCCCTTGGTATATTCCCTGCACAAGTTGAACTCCATGGTGGGTGGTAGAGAACAGGACCAGTGTAAAATAAACATCACTTATCTAACAAAAACAAAATGAAATCTATCCAAATCAGACTAGAAGAATGAAGCAACAGACTTCCTCAGATTCATTGTCATTGAATCTTTGGAGGAGGTCTGCTTGTCTAAGTTCTCCCCTTTTCTAATAAAAAAAAAGTATTATCAACTAGAACTACTCCAAGAAATGTGAAAAACAACCAGGAATGGAAACTTGCTGGTCGAGGTGGACAGCCAGAGGCAGGTAGAAAACATCTTAAAAATGAAAAATTTCTACACTACCAAACACAGAGCTTATGTACATGAAAGATTGAACACATCCATAGGAGTTATCAGAAGTAGAGAGTTGGCCATGGCTACAGCAGAGATGACAGCAGCACTGGGAAAACAGGGAGTAATAAACATTAGAGAATTTCCATTAGAAAAGGTAAAGAACAAATCCAGACCAACGTCTAGATCCTGACATTTAATCAACCTCATACTCCTAAAGAGGTGAAGATTGGCTATTGTTTTAAGAGGGTTGAATAATGTCCCAATATCTCTGAGATGCTTCAAATGCCAAAAATATGGACACCACAAGGAACCTTGCAGAGGACGATTAACATGTGCAAAGTGCAGTGAAAAGGACTTGGACCATATGGAAGAAAGAAATCAGATGTCTGAACTGTTGACAAGACTATCCAGCTTACTCTAGATTTTGTGACATCTATAAAAAGGAAAATACTTGAGGTAAAACTCAAGAGGAGTGTGTCCTTCCAGGAAGCAAGGAAAATAGTAGTCCTACATGGGAGAAAACACTTATGCCTCTGTTGCACAGAGGCTGGATACAATCAAGAAAACAAATATAGAGCTCTTGTAGAGAAACTGATCCAATTGGGACTGAATGATTGGCCAAAGTTTCAGGATCTCCTGAAAAAAACTATTCTGCCAAATTTTAGTTAGCACAAACTCAACAAGTTAATGAAGAGAAATCCAGTGAGGTAGTTTAAGGAAAAACACATGTAGGATTTATCACACAACCATGAACTACTCCTCCTAAAAGTGCAAAATCTCCAACAAAACAGCTCTTGCATAAGTCTCCAATCTATCCACCAAAAACTGTCAAAGACAGACTAAAAAAACTTGTCTCCTAAAAAGCTGGAACAACTTAAACAAAAAAACATAAGCTCCCATTAGCCAAGGTGGAAAAATATAGATGAACACCAAAGTGAACAATGAAAGATCAGGAAGTGCATTCAAACTGCCCTTAGCCAAATTTCATACAGTCCTCTCAACATCAATAACAAAGTCATTCATAAGAATGAATAAACAGTGCAAAGCTCAGGGATTGACAAAATCCTTACAAAGATCTTATAGTATAGAAAGTGTGGATAGTGACACAGACTGCATAGTTATCAACCTTGAAGATAAAATAAATAACCACAATATTTGAAACCATTTGACTGTGTGCAAATAGATAAGCTCTTTCTCCTTTTTTTAAATGTTAATTTTAATATCATGCATATCTATTTAAATGTGTGCAAATAAGAGACTGATGTTTAATTGTTACTCTTACATAGCAATACTCAAAACCATTTTAATTGTGTGCAATCAAATGATTAAAAGTAAATAAAATGATTCATATTAAATAGAAATACTGGAAATCATTTAACTGAAGAAAAAATGAGTTCTGGCTTATTTAAAAATGTTATTAGCAAAATGTTTACAAATCATACTTATTTAATATATAAGTACAAATAGGATTTGGCATTAAACAACCTACAATGTTTGATATGACATAAAACTAAATAAACCTATGAACAATAACCATTTAACTGTCTGCAAACAAATGGCTGATGTTAAATTGAATTGTTAGTGCAATGCTTGAAAGCATTTAATCATGTGCAAACAAATGAACTCTTGCTTGTTTAAAATGTTATCTAATAAGTATTTGTTTAGAAATCTTAGGTTTAATATATGTAAAAAAACAACAAAATTTGGCATTAAATAACCTACAAAAGTTGATATGCTATAAAACCCAGCCAACTAACCACCAAATATGATACACAAATCCCCCCACAAAGAAAAATCTATGATTTGCCTACATGTCAGTTTTCATAAAGTAGTATTCATAGAAAATGTGAAACTCAACATTTTTGGGGTTCCTAAGCAGGCTTGGGCTCCTACCCAGTCATGGGATCTGGGGGGAGTATGCGCTGGCCCGACTCTACTCAATAGTGAAATATTAAGTTAGGCAACATTATTTGGAAGCCATTAAAACTATCATATTTTAATTTCAACATTGTCTTATTTGCTAATATTTTTTTCATTATTATCAGTATTTTTCTATACTGTAATCTTAATATAAAAATTCAGATTTGTCACAAGACCAAAGTTAAATTAAACTTGCCCAACACTGAATGCTATTAGTCAAGAATTTATTGCTCATAGTTGTTGCAGTTATTTCTTGGAAGATGTGTATCTCTCAGCTGATAGCATTTGGTGTGCACATGCATATGAGTTTAGAGACACTGTCAGGATGAGAACAAACAATGTTCTATGGTAATTGATTCAAGCAATAGTAACATTGACAGCAATCAGTCTCAAAGTTGGATGCTGCCCTCTTAGTGCTAGATTATTCTGTTAGAGGTACTATTTACCAACCCCTCCGCTCGGGCAGGATATGACACAAGGTCAATTTTTAAGCGGAGTTTAACAGGTTTGAATTCAGAGTTTTCCTTCTCCTAGACTAGTTGCCTAACCAAGGCTGAAGAACCTAGTCTGTCCTACTATTTACCTATAGCTGGAGGGAGAATAATTGGATTCATACCTTTCCCAAGGGTATTAGTGCTATGTGAAATGCAATCAGTCTCGTCCAGGATTTGAACTCATGTCGCCGTGTCCATTTCCTACGACGATAACGACTACACCACGGGCACCTCCTAAAAATTCTGTTAGAGGTAGCAGTTTCAAGATTCCCGGAGTGTAGATCTGTTCATTTCAGGTTGGCCTTGAGGCTGGCATTATACTTTTTCTTTGGGTTTCCCCAGCCATAACTCCCATGCACCAGTTCTCCATTGGAACAGCATGAGAGATTTCAAGTCATCAATGCGGACAATGTGGCTCACAATGGTAACTCAATTGTAATCGGACCTCAAATGCATATATTGATTTTGTTCCTATTGATTTGTCATCAGTCATTGTTTACTTCAGTTTCTACATTTGTTACGGACAAAGTGATCTGTGGTAAAAGCTTATAAACTGTTCTAATGCATAAATAAACAGCTTTCCAAACAAGATATATATATATATATATATATATATATATATATATATATATATATATATATATATATAAATTGAAAATTGAGTTTCCATATCAGATGATACCTGTCAATGCTATTAAAGAAATATTTCAGTTCACTTATAACAATGTAGGTACAATCATTTTGTGGTCCTGTTAATTGCTTCTAAAAGCTGTGTGGGCTCTAAAATATAGATTCTAACATCTGGATATTGAAGGATACTTAACTTTAACATTTAATCATATAAATTAATTGAATTTTGATGTTTGACCATGAAAATATTTTATTTCAACATTTTAGATGTTCATGTGTGTTTTGACGAAAAAAAAAAGTGACGGAATCACTAGAGTTAATTTTGTCATAATCTTTGTAAGAGGAAAGGTTATAAAAAAAATTGATATTAAATTGTCTACCAAATAGAACCAGTGATGTTATGGTTGAAAAGTTGTTTACACAGTTGTAATAATTTGCCTGAGAAAATTTATCAAAGAATTATGTAAATCATCTTTATAAATTGAGTATTTTGCAAAAGTGTGGAAGTAAATTTAAGTTTTTCAAATCTCTTTAAAAGCAGAGATGTTGCTTTTTTAAAACATGTTCATAGAAATCAAATTTATTCAAAAAATTTTGTCTTGTTTACCAATGTTAATACTCTTTCGCCTAACAGGATAAAAATATGATTCTTTCTTCCATTACTCGTTTTAACTCTTCTGTTCATTTTTCTTTAATAATTATTGATTTTTTTTCAAATAGCCCCAGTTATATACCTTAGATTTTATACTAACAATGGAATAACCTCGGTCACAATTGTTTTATGAACTTTACTAATTGCAACTGGTAGTGATCTATTTGAACTTTTATTCAGTTTTATAACAAGAAGTGTTTGAGATGTGCCATTAAAAATTGTGTAACCATAATAGTAAATATTTCAATGACATAAAAGAATTGATTATGCTTCTGTCTTTAAGTTAAAATCCAATATAAGCTTTCAAGAACAAGTATTTTAGATCCTTGGAAAAGATGATCGTGTTGCTAGTCATTTTTTCTGATTATCTTTTTTTAGGACTCTAACAAGAAACATTAGAGAAAGAAGAAAAGAAAAGGTTGCCATCAATATTCCAAGTAAGTAATTTTGAATCGTCTTTGAATATTTTTGTTTTTATTTATTTATTTTTTATATTGGTTCACATTTTGATTCAATATAAACATTACTACCTTTTTTCTTTTTCTTTATAGCTTAATGATTTTTAATTAATTTTGAATAGTAAATTATTTTGGGGAATGAAAGTATGTTCAATTTCATCTCCACTCCCAATACTCTTCTCTACATGGAAAATTGTTAGCCAACATGTATTATAGGTCTATATACACAAGAATGTACCAATAAAAATGTCTACTACCATCAAATTCTTGAAATTAAGCCCAAATTTTGACTTAGATTTTTTAGGATTTAAGATATGTATACCATATATACTCAAACATTTAAAGGCGGGTCTATGATATTCATTTATGCATATATTTTCAAATGAGTTGTACACATTGATATGTATGTATTTATCCTATCCCTTCACTATAGTTAGGGTGTGACACAGTCAATTTTTAAGCAGAGGATTGCCAGTTTGAATTTCAGTTTTACTTATAGACCAATTGCTGTACCTAGCCTATCCTACTATTTACCCATAGCAGGGAGAAGGGAAAAAGAAATGGATGCATCTTTTTCAAGGTCATTAGTGTGAAGTGAAACAGTCTTGTCCAGGATTTGAACTTGAGTCACTGTCAAAAGTAACCATTATGCCAAGAGTGCCTCCTTTAACACATTGATATATAAGTGATTTGAGAATGGAGTTTCTATATCAAATAGTGCCACTCAATACCATTGAAAGAAATATTTCGGTCCTTTTTAAACAAAACACATTTGGTTATGTAGGCAGACTGAAAATGTAATCCTCTTTGGCCTAACAGAAAAAGGAAGATATTACAAACCTGTATAGATCAATCCTTGATTTATAGTCCTGAAATTAATTTATGAAATTTTTGAAATCAATGGCTGCTTTTATTCCTTTCTTTTGTTTGAATTTCAACCTTCCAAAATTTTTAGGTTGATCTAATTTTTTTCACCTAAAAATCAAATGTTCAAAACTCAACCTATACGCAAGTATTGTGGATGCAAGCTTCGTCTAACAGTTATTGTCATAGAAAATGGAATCGACAACTCTAGTTCAAATCTTGAACGAAGCTGTTTGCATTTCATTTCATGCTAATGCCCTTTGAAAAGGCATGAATCCAGCTATGAAAAATAGTAGGGCAAACTGGCTTCTTTAGATTTGGTTAGGCAACTAGTGTAGGAGAAGGAAAACTGAATTCAAACCAACTTTACTATGCTTAAAAATTTACTTTGTATCATATCCTGCCCATTGCAGTAGAGTTGGGTAAATGCATATATTATATATCATAATCTTTTCAATATTTGATCTAAAAAAAAAACCCAAACAAACTTGGTAGTATGTGCATAATGCATAAACTTAGCTGAAAGCAGAAGAAACTTTTGGGGTTACAGTGTATTTTTTTTTTTTTTTTTTTTTTTTTGTACAATCTATGCTATAATTGCCCAACAGACCAAATTGGTGATAAAAACAAATTAATGCGCCATCATACATCAATAGAAAAGACATCCATGTTATACGCCTGGCTGATGGCATGTGCATTGTCAATCTGAACAAGACCTTATCTGTCTCACTGATTAGCATCTGAGACTCTGATGGCTTGCCTGACTGTAAGACTGATGATACTGTCATTGTCAGAACTCTGAACTTGGGATGATTGTAATTAGCAGGAGATATTTATATCTCTAATGCACTGCACATGATAGCCATGTTTTCTGCTAACATGATTTAAAAAAAAAATTGTGTGCTACAGTCCTTTTGACAAAGGTGGGGTGAAAAGTTCATAGGATGACATCATATCTGTTGTTGATGATTTTTTGACCAATGGAATCTCAGTCCTGCAACACTGATAGAAGGAACTATGTTGAAAAATAAATGTTATTTGGTCATATTCTATGAGAGTATCTTGGTCATCATGAGAACTTTTAAGCAAACCCTTTGCTTAATTTTTTATTATTTGTAATAATTATTTTCATATGTATAATTTTTAACTTGTTTGACTTTTTATTTCTTTTATTTTATCACTAAATGAAATACTTTTTTTTTTCTCCTTTATTCTCTCCTATTTTTCATTAGTCATATGTAACTTTTATCAATCAATTTTTGTGTTTTCAAGTTTAGGTTACAATAGCATAATTAGCAATCTTTTTAATTCTACTAGACAAAATATGCACTCTTTATACTCAATAAGAAAAAATACCAACCAACAAAAAGGTTATATAGAATTCATTTAATATAATCAATAACTACATATAAGTTCTGATCACTAAACATGAAAGTCTGCTGTATTCTGTGAAAATCTTTTATTTAAAGATTTAATATTTTTGCTAATCTAATAAACTTGTTTCATTTTGCTTTTTTTTTTTCTACTGCAGTCTTCAAAGACAAAAACACATTGTCCCCATTTGTGGAAGATTTTTCTGAATATGGAGACAATGGGGAAGCAAAATCTGCAGCCAAACCTGATCACATTTATATGGATGCCATGGGCTTTGGAATGGGCTGCTGTTGCCTCCAACTTACATTCCAGGCCTGTAACATTGGAGAAGCACGACTGCTTTATGACCATTTGGCTCCTCTTTGTCCAATCATGGTCAGTTTTTAGATTTTGCGTTTGATTCTTTTTTTTTCTCTTAATTTTTTTTTTCAAGTTAATAATTTTTGTTTTTCTGAAAATTATTTTTTTTTGTTTTGTTTTTCTTCAGATTATTTTTGTTTTACTTAAAATTATTTTTGTTAAATTTTTTTTTTTTTATGTTAGAATTTTTTTTTTTCCTCTTTGATATCATGCCTACTCCAAAATCAATGGTTATCTATATTGGTTAGATAGCTTTAAAAATTAATAAATAAAAAGTATGATCAAATCTAGAAAAAAAGAAATCTGGTATGCAATGTTCCTTATAATTTTTTAATGGCCCATGCAAGATCAAAATATATATATATATATATATATATATATATCTTATGAAACAAATGTCAAAATAATAGTGATCTGATAATTGCTTCATTCATGTAATCATTTCCTAAATTTGGCGCAAGGCCAGAAGGAGCTTTCAATGGGAATTGAACTCGGTGGGCAGTGGTCTGCTAGCCTAGCTCAGTTACCTCATTGTATCCTTTTAGCTAGTTTTATTAGTGAACTATTTTTTGTCTGAAACTTTAGAAATTCATGTATGCCATTAAAACCTTACTTGAGGTGGTGGTGTTGTTTTTTTTTGTTTTTTTTGTGTGTGTGTATGTATAACCACACAACTATAGCTTAGAGAGACCACTGTTGGTATCTCACATGCTGCAAGAAATTTGTATGATTAACAAAAGTAAAACTATTAAATGGGTATTATTGAGGTGAGACATAAGTTATGAAAGTAGCCTTATGTGTACAGAAATAATTTGGGCATTCATCCAAATTCATCTAAGTCAAAGCTTTTCAAACTTGATGTATTGGTAACAGTTTGTAAAAATGATTTTTTGTGACAGTTTTGTTAGCCAAGCCAAATATATTATTCAAAATGAATATAAAAAGAAATAATTCAATGAAAAATTTAAAGAATGAATATATAGAGATTATTGGCAATGCACTTATGTGTTGAGACAATTTGGAAAGCTCTGGTCTAAACATGCACTTAGAATTAGTGAATGTTGGCTTGTTGTCAATGTTCACCAAGGGCATAAAGCATGCATGAAATAAAACTTGAAATTGAGAAAAAATATTAGGATGTTATCTGCCAGTTTCTCACATGTTGCAATTATTTGAAATCTACTCATAAATGGTTGTCATGAATTTGTGATGCTAGCTTTATGTAGAAAGATATTTGACATGTGATATTGTAAAGAACAAATTAGATACTTAAATATCAGATTAGTTGTAGAGCCAGACTGCGAATGTTTCATACTGCATTTTGAAGAATTCTGGTCTGGTTCGTTTGAAAGCATAATTTATTTTTCATCAAATTGATGCCAATATATTGTTATTTATGTTGTAGAGTTAGCTCTAGGCTTGTCTAGAATCAGAAAGTATTTGAAGTGTTATGAACTTGTGGCATATGGGTGAACCATGCGTTTGAAAAAAATAAATAAAAAAGAAAGGAAGGTGGGATTCTTTCTTGGAATTTGCTCAGGGATTTAGAAACACGGGGGATTCAATGAAAAACAGACACAAAACAATGGATGTCTATAGAATAACATTTATTTTGATTTGATATCAAAAGAAAAGAGGAAGAAAAAAGCATATTCCATGTTGCTTAACTTCGTTAATCTGGCAGGAACAGGTGTTTTAAACATAAGTTGACTGTATTGCATGTGCTTAATCTTTGAGGGAAAAAGAGCAACATTGAATCCGTTAAATATTTTGATGGGTAACTAGCAGGTCCTGTAAGCAACATGAAATCTCTATACCGAACTAAGTAAAGCTTTGTGAATAAATTCTAAGAATATACACCAGACCAGTGCCAATGAAGGAATCCTCCTAAACATATGAATATCAAGAACATGAAGCAGAGGTTAAACTGTCCGAAAAATTTCGCATAAACTTCTAAGGAGACTACCATCTGAAGGTTGCAGGTTCAATCCTGACTGCAGGCGAGTAACAATACAGGAATACTTAACACTTGTACCGGGTTATGGCTAACGGAATCAGAATAGGCGACCTCATGGATTCAGTAAAGGACATAGTTCAAAGTTCCATAAAGGTTCTCGAGTTTGACAAACACCTGAAGAAGGCCAGAGGACATATCGGCCAAAATGTTGTGGAAATAACAATAAAGATGAAGACAATAGTCCGAAAACCCTTAATGATAAAAATCATCAAGCTTCGTCTCAGAAATTTAGATAACCATCTCCAAATAATCTATGCACTGTTGATTACACCATATATGGCAATGTTTGCCACTTGTTAAAGACAATCTATCCCTACAAAAAGCAATTTTTATTTAAAAAAAAAATTTTTAACTTGTAAAATCAATCTTGTTGAATAGTTTGAGAGGTTACTTAACACAATATCAGCATTTGAGTGGTCATGAAGCATTAAGATGATTGTCTTTAATTATAAACTTTCACTGAAATCCTGCACGTACATAGGGAAAAAAACCCTACATTTTGGCAGAGTCATATCTTCTAAAGTAGACTTTATCAGATCACCAAATTCTTTGGGGAACTTAAGCAGAAAAAATATGAAAATCGAAGAGCTTTTTTTTCTATAAGCCTGGCTGTAAACTATATAGGTGACAAGTTGTAAATTTTGGAGTGATGCATTTTAGTGAGCAAAATAAAAACTTTTATCAGGTGTAGGGTTAAAATAGTTGGATATTTGGATTCTGCATTTATTTGCCCTACATGCCAAATTTAAAAAATAGTGAATACATGGAAGTGATTTTTTTAAAAAAAAATTTAAAAAAAAATGTAAAAAAAAGATTCTGCGATACTGTGCAGCCCTAATTTAAATGCAAAGGCAGGAAAATCCCCCCCCCAATCGGAACGGTAAGGCCTAGCACAAAATAATTTGACACACTTTCCTAACTCATGAAGGGGAACATTTGTGTCAAATTTCAATTAATTTGATGTCAGTGGGTGCAGATTTTAACTTTTTGTTGGTGTTTTGACATGGAATGATGACCCTAAGATGAGTTTGACATGCTGTTAAAATCAATTAATCAATCAACCTATGTCTTATAATTTTGGTGTAATGATTGAACTTGGCTATCAGATCCTTGTTAATGAGGTTGGTTCCTATTGGATGCTCCATAGTTCTGGCCATTTGACAATCTATGCTAAAGTTTATAAATGTATACTTTTCTTCCCTAATAGTTATTACATACTGCATGAAATTTGTATATAAATGTAACAACTATTAGAGGACAGAGGTAGTACATTTTACTTCAAGTGATATTTCCTAAGAACTTTGATAGATTCTACAAGTGGTTCTCTAGCTATACTGCATTTTGACTTCTGGCTTGGCTGATTTGAAAGTATAAAATATTGTTGAAATCCTTTTTTAGTCAAATTGATTGTAATGTGCAAGGTGTGTTCAAAAGTATCGAGACAAGCTATATTTACCAAGACAAATGAACAGTGACTGAAATGTTAATTTTCTTGGAAATAGCCCCTTTTCCCATTGGTCAAAGTACCTCTGAAACTCCACTTTTGACATGGTGTGAAACTGTCATCATATCACTTTCTACTCTCGAGTTGAATTTTCAGTTTAGGAAATAAGAAAATGTCATACAGAACTAGGTATGGTGAATAGGAAGAGTGCTGCACTTGCACAATCCTGTGTTTTTCCAAAAGAATTTAATTAAAAAAGTATTGAGACTAGCTTCATAATTCAATTTTTTTTTCTCTTTTAATTTGGTACTGACTCCTCTAAACAGCAGTCTAGATGTCGGCATTTTATTATATAAGTTTCTCTGCTGTTTACACATCTTTATATCTTAAAATTGAAAAAATAAAGCTCCAATCTTTTATGCTTTTTAATAACACTTTGTATTGTTTATAGAACTAGCTCTATGCTTGTCTCTAATTGGAATTTCAGTCTACAAGAACATCTTAAAGTGATGCCTCTAAAATTCTTAGTCGTTGTATGACAGATTCTGCAATTTGTATTGTGAAAAGATCTTTAATTTTGGAGATTAGAGCTGGAAAGAATCAAAACAAGTCATTTATATCCGGTGAAAATCATTTTTCCTATTTGTAATTTATCACAAGGACTGACTGCATTCTATTCGCTTTCTAGCAAAAAGTAAGTTTTTATTTATTTATATTTTTTTACTGATATCAAATGGAACTTAGAAGCAATCACATTTATTCTGAATATATATTCAAATGCCAAAAATACATGGGAGACTTTTCCAACTAAAACTTACCTGTATTTCAGAAAGTTTGAAGTAAACCTTATTTTTATGTCATCCATAAATTTAATGTAATTGATTTCTAGGTATATTTGTCTTCAAACACAAATATTAACATCTTTATCTGAGAAGACCTTTCACTCTTAAATAAAGGCTGTGAAATATGGTTTTCTACTTTTGAATATTCATGATATACTATAGACCTCTATACATCTTTCTCTTTCAGCTGTTCCCAAAGCACTAAAAAGTTGGACAATTTTAGTATCCAACTCTGTTGAGTGCTTTGTTTCATATTTCTTATGGCTAAAATTGATAAGTTCAAACTGAATTCTTTGACTTGGACTGAATTTAACAGTGAAAGAAATATTTAACTGATGTAGTTTGATAAACATCTAACAATTTCTATTTAATTGTTTATGCAATATTGTGCTTAATTTTAAAAACACACAAATGTACTTGTAATACTCTTGTGAAATTTTATTACAGTAAATTTGAAGATTCAGTTTTTTGAAGTAGCTCATTTTTGTAGCTAAATGTAATTCTTACTTTTTAGAAAAAATGTTAACTTTTTGGGTGGGTCGTTTAATTTACAATAAGGCTAACATTGCTGATTCACGAGGTTGGGGCCCAATCGGCTGCTTCTCTGCATAGGCTAAGACTCCCCACCAACGAGCGTTCTGGATATGACACTAAACAATCTGATGGTGAGGTTCCAGTATTGCGGGAGCTTTGGGGAATGTGGAGTACCTCTTCATTGCCATCACTCCCAGGTCCACTCTGGCCCAGAGTTGTAGCACCTGATAGGGCCCTATCCGAGTCAAATAGAACTAAACTGCGTACTTATGCTGAACTGAATTGTTTGAAATAGAACTGTTTTTGACATTGAAACTGTACTACATTACATGGAATTGTTCGAAATAGAATTTTTTGACATTTAAAATGTGTGTAAACAAAACCTATAGTTATACTAAACTAAATTGTTTGAATCAGAACTGTTTGACTAAACTAAATAACTTGAAATAAAAATATTCTTGACAATTAAACTGTGTACTTATGCTAAACTGAATTGTTTGAAATAGAACTGTTTGTATAAAAATGGATTTGACATTAAATAACCTACAAGGGTTGATATGCCATAAATTCCAAACAATCAATCATGAGGTTGATAACAACACTATTAAAACCTAGAATAATCATCAATGCTATCAATAAAATGAGTACTTATTTTTAAGACATGCAAATTAGCTAAACTCATTAGGAAAAATCACTACCTTCATCAAGATAAAACTCAGTTACTTGGAAAGCTGTTTGAAACGGAAAGAAGCAGTTGTTTTGAGGGATACAATTTTATGTACCAAAAAGACACACAGCAGCTTTATATACATAAATAATCATCTTTATTCATTTCTAATTTGGTCTTTTGGGATTTTTATAAATATGCAATTACTTTGTTGATAGCATTTATTATTAAACTAGTAATTACCTGTAAAAAAAAATTAACAGAAAAAAAAAAACTGATCATATTTTGAATTTCTATATCATTTTTTATTGAAAAAAAACAAAACTTGCTTATATATATATATATATATATATATATATATATATATATATATAAACTGTTGGAGTTCATTGATTACTAAACTTTATTTGCTATGGTAACACAAATTTGGCTTACTTTGAGTGACACCAAGCTTGCCTTGTTATTATGTTTTCTCATTACTCAATTCATGCATCTCTGTAATGGTATATTTTAAGGATGTAGAAATGTTACACATACTGAGGTATATATAAAATTTGGTAGATTTATAAATAAAGAGTGCTGAGTGTCAGTGATAGATATATTGGGATAGCATACACATGACAATTGGTGACTTGCTTTCTTGCCTATCCTCTAAATTTTAGCATTGAATTTTTTAAACTATATATTTGCTAAAAGAACATTTAAAAAAAGATCTAAATCTCAATATAAATCTGCAAAATTAAACTACTTCTTTTGAAATGCAGTTTTATAAAAATTGAATTATTTAAGATTTTCAGCAACTCTAAATCAAAGAACTCTAGAAAATTCTGATATTGAAGTTATTTGAGCAAACTGTAGAGAACCAAAGATGTTTATAAAAATGTACAGTGTAAAACATTTAATGGTGATAAGAACTGTAAAAATTAGCAGTAGTAATATTACCAATCAACACACATGCACTAATCTTTGTACTTTACCAATAGCAGTCCTTTTTTTTTTTTTTTTTTTTTTTTGTTCAAAGTACCCTTCTTCCTCCCTTTCTGTTTGATTAGTTTGACAGTTTTAAATGAACCAACAAACAAATTTAGTGACAATGACTTTTAGATAGCTTGCTAGTTAGTCATTTTATGTCCTTGAACTTTTAAATCACACCTTTTGGACTATATAAAGAGGAGTAATCGTCTGTTAATATTTTTATAGTATATTTTGAAAATCTAACAAATTTAAAATTTCAATTCTGAAATGTTTGTTTTTTATAATTGTTGATATATATAATCCAAACTACTTGATTTGTATAATAATGTATTTATTTATTGAGATTATTCAAAAGAAAAGAACCAACATAATGAAAAACAAATAGTTTTAAATATTTATTGGCTATGAGAAAAAACTAGGTTAAGTTGTGTGCATATAGGCATCATGGCGCAGTTAATGTTATCTTGCTGACCTTTTGCTATTAAACAACTCTGGTTAATTTAAATATTTAGATATTTTTTATATTTTTTTTCCTCAGTTTTACTCATAAAATTCACTGCCTTGTCAGCCGGGCTTAAAATATGCTGACTGTATCCCCCTATAGAGGGGTAAGACCACCTCCTCAAAAATAGGTGCATTCTGAGTATGAAACTAAACTGCATCTGATGAGGCTCCAGTTCTAGAGATCTGGGGAATGTGGAGTACCCCTTCAGTGCCATTAGTTCCAGGTCCACTGTAAGCCATGGTAGTTGTACCTGCAGGGTCCCATCTATTGATAAAATTGACCTATTTAAAAATTATTTTTATTCAATAGAACTGTGGGCAACAAAAAAAACCCTCTTAAGAAACAACTACATAAAAAATATAAATATGAAAGTACAATGAACATAAAATAACCCTAGACTGGTTGACATATCATTAAAATTGGTCATAAAATTTGGATTTAAAATTTAAAAAAATGCTGGATGAGGAGTCAGTCTCTTTGATGTACAAATAAGTGGATTATGATTTTTTTTTTTTTTTTTTTTTCTAAAAAAAATATTTGTTCAAAATGGTAATTAAATAAGGAAAAGTTCAAGTAGTTTAAAAGATTTCTTCATACAACAGAAACACTGTAAACACATTATAGTTTGCATGTACCCAGCTGTTTCCATAACCCTCATCCACAAGCTTCACATAAACTTGATCTCCAAATTCCAGCCTGTTGATAGCCTGTATACTTGCTGATGGGTAAAACCCAGCTGATTTGTTATCATCAGCCCACATGGCAGCCACTGGTCGGTTATTGATGTAAATTCGAGCATTAACTTTAGATCCAGGATGGGACATCAAATAAACTGATGTCACATACACACCAGGCATTGTGCAAATGAACACTCCTGTGTCATTATCATAATTGTCACCTGTATCTATAAGAACCATGTTGAAAGGGACTATAGCTTCTTTGGTAGGACCAAAATGTTTAGTAAGAATGGCAGACATTGCTGCTTGAGAACGGGGTTGTCCTGATTTACCCATTTTTCCTTGTTCTCCTTTTTGCCCCTTTTCTCCCTGATTGCCTGGGCTGCCATATTCACCTTTCTGACCAGCTGGTCCTCTGGGTCCTGCCTTGCCCTGGTCTCCTTTTTGGCCTATAGGTCCATGCTCTCCTTTTTCTCCTTTTTCTCCTGGTAAGCCAGGGATACCAGGAGCTCCTGAAGGACCAGGAGGACCTGAAATGAAAAATAAGAATTATTTTTCTTTATACATACAAGGATCATTAAATAGGTTTCCAGACTTTTTTCATATGGGCACTTTTATTGATAGTACACACATGAAACTCTAGCCCCCTTTGAAGTAATCTCCTCCGGTTGCAATGCACTTGTTTTACCATTCCAACAACTTCTAGAAGGCCCCATGGAAGTCCTCTTGTGTGAGCGTGTCAATGACCTTTGTCATAGCCTCTTTCATCTCCTCAATTGCCTCATAACGACAGCCTCTAAGCTTAGGGAATAAACAAAAGTCACTGGGAGCAAGGTTTGGACTATACGGAGGGTGAGGAACTGTCTCGATGCCCATCTTGGTCAAATAGTTTGTGACAAGGATGGAGTTGTGGACTGGTGCATTGTCCTGGTGGAAATGCCACTGACCCGATTTGAAGACTGCTAGTCTCTTCCGACGGAATCTCTTCCTGAACTCCCTTAAAACCTCAACATAGTAACCCTAACCCTTGGGCCAATCAACTCTGGTGTATAGACTTCCTTACTCCTCCCACACCTCTCATAATTCCTCACAGACTCCCTGGCTTCCTTGAATCTCTTATGCCACTCAAAAACTGATGTTCAATTCATGCAAGATGGTTGAAAAGCAGTCTGAAGCATTCTATACATTTCTGTGGCATTTTTTCCAAGTTTAAAACAGAATTTTATTGCATATCGTTCTTCTAAACTGTCCTTGCGTTCTGATTGCATTTAGGAAATTCACCAGCTGTGACAATCAGGCTTTAGCAAGATGTATTCCAATTGCTGCTGTAGCTGTTCGTTTGAACCTGAAATCATAAAAATTGGTCAGTCATCTCATAAGATGTATAGCAATAACATACTGAATTTTGAAGAGTCTATGACAATTTTAAATGCCTGTGCAAAAAAGTCTGGAAACTTATTGAATGCCCCACGTTAATTTAGGAATCAAAAATACAGTTTTCTTACTATTATGTATAAGATGGCAGTTATATTAGAACACATGTTTCCAATATAAAGCTATCAGATGACCATAAAGAAAGCAGCCATATTTGATTGAAATCAGAAATTACATTTAATAGCTGTTTTGTTAGTGTGTGTGTATATATATATATATATATATATATATATATATATATATTAAACAGGTAAACATATTTTAGATATAGAAGTCATAAGAGAGAAAAGTGTTGAACTAAAGGGTAGGGGAGGTTCTTACAGTCTGTGACGCCATTGAAGCTTATTTTGTGTTTAACTCTGTAAGTTTTTACTGCTAGTTTAAATCCATTATATTTTTGAATAGACGTCATTAAAATCTTTTGTACATAAAATGATAAAACTGGCTTATCCTACTTGTCAAAGCTGTATCTCCCAATAACATCAAAGCAATGTGTTAAAAAAATGGTGTCAGTGATGTTGTGAATATCCTTGACATTAGAAACAAAGGTAATTATGATATGAAAACTTTATTTTTGAATATTTACAAATTTTGAATTGTGAATGAATTTTTTTAAAAGTGCAGTTCCAGTTCCTTGTTGATGTGGTCCCTTACTTAATGGCTGTTGTGCATAGCTTACATAATTATTAAAGGATACATTTCATTCATTCTCACCATGCTTGTATAAAAGTAAAACTTGTCTTTACACCTAAAGAAAGCCACAGAATGAATTGGCTGAAATGTCAACAGAAGAGATTCAGTTGTCCCCCCCCAAAAAAAAATTGAATAAGTATCTAATGTTCTGCATGAACTTTTTATGCAAAGTTCATTTACTGCTGTAAAAGTGTTGATTTTTTTTTTTATGGGGTCGCATAAACAGTATATACTAAGGTGAGACTAAAGTTTTGCAATGTTAGGCGCAATTTGGCAATTCTGGATGCTTTTGCTGAGTTCATGAAGGTGACATCACACTAGACGGTGAGATGCTGAACTCACCTGATACTGTGTGCTACTCACTGGATTTGCCTCTATGGCTTGGAGCATGGTCTTGGAATCCATGGTTTTACGCCTACCTGACTTTGCCTGATTGTCAAGGTTCTTGCAACCCAAGCAAAATTTCCTTTTGCACAAATGTTTTTGAGTTGCTTCCATGGTGTTATGGCTTAGTTCAAACTTGTTAAGCTTAAGTTCCAAAAATAGACTGTTGCATGTTTATCTGTGCTGCTTTCAAATCACCCACAGAGTGAAATGATGCACTATGTCGGTCCATCAACTACCATAATACCAATCAAAGTGAATGCCTACAACGGTTTGAATTGCATTGGTCATGTAACATTTTTTGTTACTGATTTCTGTATAATTGTAAACTTCACTGATCCATAAGTTAGGTCTTAAATTTTTATTGATCTACTTGTACACCACATATATATAAATGCTGTTGATTGTTGAAAAATTTTAAATGCTAGAAAGTTTAATGGTGAAAAAAATATTAGAATTTTTTTAAAATTTCCCTCGTGATGTAGGGGAGATAACCAATAAGATTCTATTTCTTCCTGATAAACTACTATTGTCATACTTAGGGGAAATGGTATGGAGAGAAGTGGATGTAATGGTATAATTTGCATTATTTCATAAGAATTTTATGCAGCAAAAAAAAGTAGATATATTATATAATGTAGTCATAAGTTTGTATTTAATGTGATACAATTTTCGATTTGTTAAATTATTATACAAAGTCTTAATGAAGTTATTCATCTCATAACCAATCAACATTTTCAATTACTTTATCATTAGGATATATTTTCTTTAAATAAAATGGGTAAATAAAGGTGATTTAATTTTTCGACAAAAATAAATCAAAATTATTAATTTTTTTTATGTACTTTATGAATAAATTGAAACATCTAACTTTGCTTTTCTTTTATTTAGTTATAGATTTTTATTAGTTTGTTTGTTTGGTTTTTTTTATGTTGAAGCAGGAGGTGAACAGACTATTGGGGTCCCTGGGTAAAAAAGGGTGTTGATCTTATACAGATATGTACTAATTTAATCAGACATTTGTTATTGAAGCTTTATACCTTAAAAAAATATTGGGGCATTTTTCATTTATGGGAAATACCACATTGTTATGAACAAATTTAGTGGAGTATGTTAATAGCAGAGATTCATAGTGCTAAAATATTTTAACTATAACATTGTTTGAGGCCACTTAAAGAAATGTTTAGTCTCTTTGACATTGCCTGAGTATTTGGTCCACCCTTATTTGAAAATGTATTCAAGTTGATTTAATACCAGACAACCATAACTCAGTTGTGATGTTAAACTACTGAGAACAAAGCTCATACAGTTAGGAGGCTTACTCTAAAAAATGATCAGTGAAAGCTTATGGCAAATCTTTTTCTACATGAATAGTAATAATATAAGGGAAGTACCTGTGGCATAGTGACTAACATGCTAGACTGCAATGTATAGGAAACAATGTCGAGCTCTTCATAAATAATTATGCTGTGAATATTAACAAAAAACTATGATTAATGTATAACCACACACGAGTCGTTCAAAAAGTTCTAAGCCTCACCCAGAAAGAAGACCCATAGCTGAACGTTTTTGTTGTGGTAACACACTACCACTTATAAAATTAGGAAAGCTAATTTGGATTTCTGTCTTAATTTCTGTGCAGGTGAGGCTCATTTAAAGGTAGATGTGTGATAACAAATCTGAAATTAGTAAGGTTTTGAACTTTCTGAACAACGCGCGCGTGTGTGTACACATACCCTCTCTCTCTAGGGTTAAGTGTATTGCTCTAGTTAAGACTTTTCCTATGTGATGTTTAAGCAGGATTATGAGAATTTTAGAAATATATTGATATTTTTTTACCCCAAATGTTGTAACCTGTCAGCTGGAGCTGTAGTTTACACCTACTGCATCTCTGTAGAGGGGTAAGACACCTGGATATGCCATTAAACAATCTGATAGTGAGGCTCCAGTAATGCTGAAGCTTTGGGGGAATGTAGAGTACCTCTTCATTGCCATTGCTTCTAGGCCCAGAATAGTATCACCTTATAGGGTCCCATCTATGAGTCAGATAGAACAGTTTGACATTTAAACTGAATGCAAACAAATGATTTATGCTAAATTGAATAGTTTGAAATAGAACTGTTTGATCATCTGTGTGTATCTACAAAATGTTTACAAATCATATATTTAATATATATGCAAAAAACAGGATTTGGCATTAAATAATCAACAATGGTTGATATGCCATAAAATCTGACCAAACCAAACCAAACCAAATACTCTTTACAAATAATAATTTTTACTATAAAAGATAAATCCACATAATAGAAAAGATTTATAATTATAATTTTTATATTATTTTTAATATTATTGTGAAGAAAGAGGATTTTTTAAATTTTTTAAAAATTTTTATTTTTTATTTTTTTAGTTTAGAAATTTAAATTTTGTATGATTTATGTTAGGTTCTCTTTGTTTTTTGTTTGTTAGAGATCTCTTCCTCAGTGTGAAACAAAAATATCTGTTATGTTTACCTTTATGGTGCAATAAGTATGCTTAATTTAGTAACTCTACTTGAAGTTTTTTGCTTGTCTATAGAGGACAGACAAACTCTTTCCAGTTATTAATATGGATTTATATATGTACTTAGCAAAATATGCACCTTCCAAGAGCAAGTATTTAAGTTTTAATGTAATAAAATATATCATGTCAAATTAGAAAGACTAACATAATTAAATGAGAACACATAAAAAGAATATTTATTTTTATTTTGATTGCTTTTAATCTTTGTGAGTAAAACAATATGATATTAGAAATCAATAACACCAAGTAATTTATTAAAGCTGGTCTGCTTGAAACTAGTATGCAAATTAACTATACCATATGTGATACATAACACATTGCAGGATTTTAAGTGCATTAATATTGTGAGCTGTTTTGAAGCAAATCTGCTAGACTTGAATAGATTTCATTAATAAATAACCATTATTTAATAATCATTGAGAATATAACATAAATAACTTAATGAATTAAGATTTTGTTGATGTAGTTTTGATTGGACACATCTCCATTATAATAAGATATATTGGAATTCTTTCTTACCTGCAGCAGCTGCAGCAGATGCTACATTGACTGTTAAGTTCATTGGAGTTGAAGTGTTGGTTTGACACATACCAGCTGAATATTTGGAAATGGGTGGCATTGTTGGATAGAATGGTCCTGTTACAGTTGAGGGAAATTCAATCTTGTAACTGCTGGTCTCCACCGTAATGTTAATTTTTGTATTCAGAGGTCTTTCTGGTGCACTTCCAATTTCATTGTTTTGCTTTGTTTTTTCCTTGTTGAATTCTGATCTGTAGTTGTGTCCCTTCTTGGTAGGTTTTCTATTACGAATCTGTTTTAAGGGCAAACTATTTTGTATCCCCTTATGTTTACTCTTTAATCTATTACCAGAAAATACTGGATAAATGTGAGATAATTTTGGACTGTGGATTGAACCTGTTTTTTTAGACTCTATATACTGTGAATCTGTCACGATATTGTGAGTATGGATTGCATTTACTGGATTTTCCAAATTGTTTCCATATACAGCTCCATTCTGGTCAAATTGAATTTTAACAGGAATGTTTTGCTTGTTTTCAGGGAGTTTTTTGTTCACAATTATTTTGGGATTCATTGCACAGTTCACATCTTGCAAATTGTAGAAAGCAATCAAAAGTGCCAATATATGTGTTGTAATTTTGTTTTTAATACAAGTTTCATAATAATCATGCTTTCTGCAAATTTCTGGTAATGTTATTTTTTGTATATTCATCATCCTAAAAAAAATAAAATGATTAGGGATGTTATGATTTCAAAAAAATTACTATGTTTTAATAACTTTTATCAGTGAAATTACATTTATACTTTATTTTAGGATCTCAGTTTACATTTTCTTGAATATACCGCCAGTAAATGGCTATATTACTAATGAAATTTCCATGAAGTTGACAGTAAGGGTTGATAACTCGATTAAAATTTATGTATATCTTATGAGTCTGTTGGGTTCCTGTTGTAACAGTGGCCTAACATATTAATGTTTTTATTTAGGAATATGTTATGTTATATAAAAAAATTTATTTAGGAATATGTTATGTTTATTTTATTTTATTTAGGAATATGTTATGTTATATATATATATATTTTATTTAGGAATATGTTATGTTATATAAAAAAATTAGGATTATTTGAAGAAAAAAAAGCAGAATCCACCAAAAATCACTTGGTTTCAAATTGTACTGAAAATCATTTTAGTCACTATAAAGTTGCTATTTTAAGTGTATTGCTCTAATAAAAAGCATTCTATGATATGCCATTTTTATTGGGTTATATATAATAATGTAGTTTGCTATATTTATAAATAAAGAGGGCTCAATATCAGTGATGGAGCATATGTAGATTTAAGTTAGGATAGTGTGGACTCAGTTATTGACCCTTGGTGATTGTCAGTTTCTCTCTCACCTAAGTGATCACCAGACCAATAGGTTTCCTTATGGTGGGTATCCCTTTATATTCTATATTAAAGTATATAAAGAGATACTCACTGCGTGGAAACCTCTTGATCACTTAGGTGAGAAACTGGGTTAAGCCAAATGCTGTTGACTTTACTCTATTCTAATTTATATTATTTTAGTTTTTTTATATCTATTGTGAAAGGTAATTCATTATATCTTTTATACTTCAATGTTTCTTATAGTTTTTTTCATAAATGAAGATAAGGTATTACAATTTTAAAAAATTTCATATTGGATGACTATTTTGACTTGTTCCCTTTTTTTCTTTTTTTAAACCAATTAGTAGAACTCACTGTTCATAACCATTAAAATCACCTTCACATGAGATCCTATTTACAGAATCTTGTATATTGCAATTGCAGATCCTACACTTTTATCAAACTGCAAATTAGATTGGAATTTGCTTTATTCAAGAGATAACATATTGACACTGTTGTGATATCAAAATGTACAGTTGTTGTGTTACATAAAAACCTGCAAAAATCATTGTTTGTTATTCCTCTTTGGATATCTTGTTTTTTTTTCTTTCTTCTCACATCAACCTTTAAAAAATTACAATATTAATACAATATCTATAAACAGATTAGATTCTGTTAATTCATTAGATAGTTCCCAAAAATGCACCCCCTTTTATCTGAAATCATCCAATTTAGTCTTAAAATTCTTTACATGATTACTTTTTTGATCTGATTAGACAATTGGTTCTGAAAATATTACTCAGCAAACAAATCCAATTGGTTAGTAGATTTAGTTTTTGAAATCTGCCTTGACAGTAGATTTCCAATTTTAGGAGAAATATTAAAAAACCTATTCATGTTGTTTTCTGACCACGATTACTTGGACTTACCTTACAAAATGAATTATAGTCCCTTTGTTTTTCTCCTTTTTTTTTTTTTTTCAAAAATTGTATCTGATTCTCAGTTATGTTGTATGGTGAGTTGTTTCTGTCTCCTGTCTTCATTTAGACACTTGGATTTAGGCACCTTTCATTTTATAAAGCTGAGAAATAATCACATTACAACATATATGTAAACTTGTTTGAACACAAACAATTTGGTGCTGGTAGGCTAACATGGCTGTATTTACTTTCACTTTGGGGAGAGAATCTTGTCCTTGGGCAAAGAACAATGACCCTTTCAATCTCAAGTATTGATCTTCTAGGAATGTAGAAATAACTCTGTTTGCTCGTGCTTCTCTATGGTCAATAGTCCAGTGTCAAGTTGATAAGGTAAAGAAGACTAAGGCCAAATTCTAGACCTTTAGCTTACCAGACTTTGGTTATTATTTGCACAGAGGTTACTCTTGTATTTTGCTATGTAATTTTTGTAAACAAAAACTATATCAATAACTTAGTTTTATTTTTACTTCCTTCTATCATTCCCACTTAGTTGTTTCTTATCTTTTCTACTTGGTTCCTTATCAAAATTCTTTTTTTTTTCTTATATGTATGAACTGTGAATCTGTTCTTCCCTTTGTAACAGTGATCCATGATTATATTAATGTTTCTATTTAGGAAAGAAAGTAGGATTCTAATTAGTATTTCAGTTATATTCTATTGAGAATTCAAATGATTAAGAAAATGTTTTGTGTGAATGTAGATCTCACAAAATTTAGTTGCAAATTGTACTGGAAATTGCTTTATTCATTAAATTAGAGCATTTTAAGTGTATTGCTTTAATAAAAATCTTGCTATGATATGCCATTTTTAAACACACACACACATATTTGCAGATTCATCAAAAGTTTTAAAAAATAGCATTGTTTGGACCAGACATTATCCATTAAATCCAATAAATAATGTTTGTTGTATGCAATTAAAAAAAAAAAAAAGATTCAAATAGTTATTTATTAAGCTTGGTTTAGTTGTGGCATGAAGTCAAAAGCATGGAGCACTGAGTGAGAATTGAACTTCTTAATGTTGACATTGCACTAACCATTGCACTACATGAAACCCCCTTAAAACTGTTTAGTTTTGGAACAGCGCCATATGTATCAGATGTGTAATGGAGATTGAGCTCCCTATAAATGGCCTGAGATGAGTTTGCCAACCATTACACAATCAAGTGCTTGGTTATTCTTTTAATACCTTAAAAATATTCTATCAAGTAACTATCGTTTTCCATCTGATGGTGAGGCTTTAATTCTGGATCTTTGGGGAATATGGAGTACCTCTTCATTACCATTACTCCCAGGCCCAGTTTGACCTGGAGTAGTTGTACCTGATAGGGTCCTATCTATGGGACAAATAAAACTTTCACCATTTAACTGTGTGCAAGCAAATGATTGATGTTAAATTGAATTGTTAGTGTCACAAAGCAATACTTGAAATCCTTTAACTGTGCATACGAATGAGTAATGTTGAGTAGAAGTATGAGTGTTGAATAGCAATACTTAAAATCATTTAACTGTATATAAACAAATAATTAATACTAAATGTAACTATTTGTGTTACATATCTAAAATCTAGCCAGCCAGCCAACCAACCTAACCTAATCTAAACTGAGTATAAGCAAATGAGCTCTGGATCACTTAAAAGTGTTATCTAAAAACTGCATTTATGAATTTTATTTAATATAAAAGTATAAACAGGATTCAAACAAATAATATTGAAGGGAATTATTAATATTAGTTAGCAACACTTGAAACCATTTAACTGTGTGCAAACAAATAACTGATATTGAATAGAATTATTTGTATTAGATAAGATACTTGAAATCATTTAACTGTGTGTAAAATGAGCTTTTGCTTGTTTTAAAAAAATTACCTACAAACTATTTGTTTAAAAAGCATATATTCAATATATTTATAAACAGGATTTGGTATTCTCCCTCCAGCAACAAGTAACTAGTAGGGCAGACTGAATTCTTTTAGCCTTGGTTAGGCAACTAGTCTAGAAGGAAAACTCTGAATTTAAACTTGTGTCACATCCTGCTTGTGTGGAAGAGTTGATAAATACAAACACCTAAAATTGGCTATTATTTTCTAAACTACCATGGAAGTTTGGTGACCTTTACTCGCTTTTAATTCTGTTTTTAAATGGACACTTGTGCATAGGGGGGTGTCCTTGTGGTGTAATGGTTAAAATGATGGTCTGCAGAATCATAGTACGCGAGTTCATACTCCAGTCACGCTATTACGTTCACTTTCGGGCAAACACCCTTGGGAAAGGTATGAACCCCCTTATCCTCTCAGCTATAGGTTAAATAGTACCGCTACTGTTCTTCTAGGAGAATGGCTTTGGCATTAAATAACCTAAAAAGAGTTGATATGCCATTAAGCAAAGAAACTAAACCAAACCATCTTGTGCATAAAATCTATTACTTTGTTTCTTTTTCTACTGTTCAAACACAATCTTGGTCAGTATAATAATTAAAAAAGTAATGATGGTTGATTTTGAGCTAATCTTATTGATTTTGCTTTAGCAGAAAATAAATCTCTTAATTTTATTTTTGAAATTTGGAGATCTTTTTTAAATCAGCTAGTTCTGTTATATGATTCAGCAGCTATTACCAATATATTTTGGAAATATCAAATCATCTACTAGATCTGCTTTCTTTTCTTTCATCTATTTCTTTTTAAAACTAGAACTTTGTGAGAATGTATTATCTTCAATGAAGTTTCAAACGTCTCTCTTAACTAAAATGAATTAGAACCAATTATATTTCTTAACAGAATGGCTGTCATTGCCAGATGAGCCATGTTGGATTCATAAAGTGAAAATGGGACTCTATCCAGTATGTAATTTGTTGCTGAAAGTGCACATTGTCTGTAACCTATTTTTCTTAAGTTTTTATTATAGCATTTAGCCCAAATATTTATTTGAAAGGAAAATTCCTGTCAGATGAGTTGAACTGTCCCAAGTTGGAACAGTTGCAGGTTGTGAAGTTTTTGGCACTGTCCCATCCAAATGCTTTTAACCAAGTTTCCAGCAAATTTTATTGGTTGTCTTAAAAATTGAAATTAAAAGGAAAATAAACAAATGAACATTCCTTTTATTATTAATGAATTAGTTTCTCTCCCCCACCTCTTTATTGAAAAGTACCTGATTATGAACAGAAAAAATTCAGTCGAGCTGAAATCACATCTTTGTTTTGCAAGAAATACATAAACTGATTATAATTTTTAACCCATTTTATTTTTCTGAATTGTATGTTATAATTTTTTATTCTCTTTCTAATGTTTTATCTTTAAAAGTTAACATTTGAGTACTTTTTTTTATAAACTTTAAATTGAGCTTTTCAGGGGGGAAAAAGATTTACTTTTTAAGATTGTCAGTGGTTAACAGTAAATCATTCTGTAATATACTAACGTAAGACATATCCCATAACCTCGTTTGGTCATAGAGTGAGGCACCACTCATATAGTGTGTCTTTGGCAGGAATAGCCTGGCTAAGCCCATCTTTTTCCAGGTCAACAACTGATTTGAATTCAAAATATTCCTTCTTCTAGACTGATTGCCATACCAAAGTTAACAAGACTGCCTTCTTTACTATTTACCTATAGCTAAAGGGAAAATTGTTGGATTCATATCTTTCCTAAGGGTGTTAGTGCTATATGAAATGCAAAAGTCTTATTCAAGATCTGAACTCAGAAAGTTGAGTTCACTTCCTATGATGATAACCCTTACACCACAAAAACAGCCATTAACATAGTTCTTGTAAAGATGATAAGATTATGTATAAATTAGTATATCTGCAGTATCTGTTCTTCCTATTTACAGTTCACATTCCTTGGCTTGATCATTTTCTTCTAATCTTTTAAAGAAAACCTTGTAGCTCTCATTTTTAATTACCAATTTTTGATTTGTTAAATTATACAAAGATAGCTATCTTCAGCTTTTATTTGTCCAGTAAACTTTTTAATGTTTTTACTATTTTCTCTTGAAATTTTAAAAGTTATTCATTTGGTGCTCACTTACTATGACTCTTAACTGTAATAATCATGGGAAAACTTATTACAAATGTATGAAAAATAGTTTAGACAGTTGAATTTCATTGTATTCTTGATAACATATTTCAGTTGATCTTATCTTTAATCCTCATAAGATGTGTATAGAAAAAATTGAGTAAAAATTGTATAAAATAAAGAATATAAATTTAGAATTTTTCCATCATGCAAGGGATTTTACTTGCCATGCTTTTTTTTTTTTTTTTTCCCCTCCCTCTTATCAACAACCTTGCTTAAAGCAGCAGCTTCCAGTACTTAGAGATATTAAAGTAGCACACAAATACTCCATCTCAATGGTATGTTGACTTGGCCAGGTGCTAGTACCTTAACCATTCACACAAAAGAACTGAATAGTAAATACTGCAAAGATTTTCTTCCAAAGTTTTAATTTTCCCAACATCTGTATAGGCTGAGAGAAAAAAGCAAAACATTTTTGGAAAAAATCAAAATAGCACAGAAATAGCAAAAGTACATTAGGTTATTTGGAAAATACTGTCCAATTTTAGTATAAACCGTTTAAATTCTGTTTTAACCTGTTATTTTAATAAAATTCACTTACCTAATGATTAGTGTCCTTTTTGTTAATTTTCTATCTCTACTTTCAGAATTTGATTTCAGAAATTATATGCCCCAATCTTGAACATGAAAAAAGTGATGTTTGTTTATTTATTTTTTGCATTAGTTCAAATTTGATCATAATACCTCTCAAACAACTGCCAATATTGAGAGCATGAGGTGAAAGGTCGATTTGTGATTGGATAGTATGGTGCTGGTTTCGGCAGTTCCATATGAGGGATACTAATTTTGAAAACCAAGAGGGTAAAGGATGTCCATCTGCAATTGACAGTTAACATCTAAAAACCTTTCTTGAACAAAACCCGAGTCAGTGTCAGAGAAATGTCTCAGGCAGTGGGTATCAACATTTTAACAATGATGGATCCTTTCGAGTATATTGGCAAGGTGAAGAAATATGCATTTAAAGATTCCTTAATATCAAAACCTTTTAGAATTTTATTATACTGACATAAATAAACTTAATTAATGACAGAAATGCATAGATGTTCAGGGATTATATTTTGATTGATTAAAAGTCTTCAAATTCATTTATTCAAGAATAAGTTTACTCTAAAATTAGGCCTTATTTTACAAACAACCTAATGTCATAAAGACTAAGTAGTGTATTAAAATAAGTATTTGTTTGGTTTACCAACCATGTGCATAAGTCAATGTATGTTGCTTTCTCCAAATTTCTCTCTTTCTAAATATACATCTTGATATGAGGGCTGAAGAATGGAGTGGCAGAAATGTTAATATAACTAAGAACAGGCTCAATTATTGGAAAAAATTTCTGGTATCTTAACGATATTGTTATCTACAATATTACAAATGTTTTAATTTTTTTTCTCTGTAACCTCCTGTTATTTTGCAAAATGTTATCTTTTTGTTATTTTCAGATGGCGCTGAGTGCAGCATCACCAATTTACCGAGGTTATCTATCAGATTATGATTGTCGTTGGAGTGTCATTGCTCAGGCTGTTGATGACCGAACTAGAGAAGAACGAGGGATTGAGGTGAATATTTTGATAACATTAAAAACAAAAATAGTTTCCTCATTTTAACACTTTCAATGTTAGTGATATTTTTGAAATGTCTTAAATTGCTTAAATGTAATATACCCCAGCTATACAATGCTGTATATAAACAAAACACAACAGAGGAAATAGACGAAAGGCTGCATCCTTGGAATCACTAAGAATTACAGAGGCATAGCTCTTATTGCTATAGCTGCTAAAGTTTATAATGCCTTGCTTTTCAATCATATCTGACTTGAAGTCAAAAATTCTTAGGAAAAAATCAGAATAGCTTTCAGAGAAATCAGTCTCATAATTCATAGATTCTGACTATCTGTAGAATCATCAAAGGAGTCCATGCAAAAAATTTCAAGGCAATAGTATTGTTTGTAGATTTCTCCAAGGCATTCAGAGGAAAGCTGGAGCAAATACTTCTAGCATTTGGTCTCCTGAAAGAAACTGTTACTGCTATATAATGCTTTACAAAAACATGAAAACAATGGTTTGCTCACCTGATGGTGACACCAACTTCTATGAAAGTGTTGCTGGACTCTTGCAAGGAGATACATTAGCATTATATAATCTGCTTACATTTTATACTTGAGATGTCAATAAATCTAATGAAAGAAAATGGTTTCACATTAAAAAAGACAAAAAACGGACAATATTCAGCAGAAACAATAACAGATGCAGATTACCTAGTGCTTCTAGCCAAATCTCTACTGCATAGCCTGGAGCAAACATTGATCTCTATGTAATTGCAAATAAAACACAGTTCATGTTTTTAAACAAGGAACCCTCTCCACTTTAAATAACAGTTCTTTAGATTTAGTAGACCAGTTCACCTACCTTGGCAGCAATATCTCCTCTACTGAAAGTAATGTCAACATACACATGGGAAGGTGTGGACTGCTATTGACAGGTTGTTGATCATCTGGAAATCTTATCTCTCTGATAAAATAAAATGGAATTTCTTCCAAGCTGTAGCTGTGTTGGTAATACTGCATTGCCTGAACTTTAACAAAAAGTATGGAGAAAAAAACTTGATGGGAACTACACAAGAATGCTACATATTGCTTTGAACAAATCTTGGAAACTGCACACTACAAAACAGCAGCTGTATAGCCACTTACCTCCTATCTCACAAACCATCCAAGTAAGATGAACAAGATATACTAGGCACTGTTGGAGAAGTAAGGACAAACTCATAAGCAATGTTCTCCTATGGACTCTTATGCATGGACATGCCAGTTTTGGCCAACCAGCAAGAACTACTTATATCAGCTCTGTGCAGACACTGGATGTATTTTAGAGAACCTGCTGGGAGCAATGGATGATAGGGACTGATGGTGGAAGAATCGGGTAACTCTGCACCATCAGCACAACTTGATGATAGGTCAAACAGTATCACTACTGTCCCTCTATGAGGATGCCTTTGGCATTAAATAACTCACAAACTTTGTTATGCCATTAATCAAAGAAACCAAACCAAAAGGCAATATAGTTTCAAAGATAACAAACCCATCTGACATTTAGCAAGCTGACTGGAATTAATGTATATTCTCTCTTAATTTGACAAGTTTTGGAAATATGGAGACACTAATGAATATATTGGTATGCTTGGTGCTAAAGAAGATATTTACTCTTTCCTTTACCACTCACAGCTAGAAATACTCATTTTTCCATGAACAAGCAGAATGTGGATGGATTACAAAAATAGAAAACGGCTTACTGGATGAGAGAAAGTAAATGAGCCTTGTGGCTTAATCATTTCCTGGCAGGGTCTGAGATATGTCTCCTTTGTTTGAAGAACAGTAGCAAAAGAGTCAGAATAGGTCATGTGAAATCCCCTCAAGGTACCCAATGGACATGATCATGCTCTGGAGGAGATGATTATTTATTGTTTCCATACAATTAGTTTTTCAAAAAGAAAAATGTGAAACATTCCAATTTTATCTGTAAAATTCCTGCTTGTTTCTTGAATATGAAAAAATAAATCCAACCATATTTGTCAGTGAATTTGTCTACTAGTTTAAGAGGGGTTCCGTCTAGAGTGGAGATGTCCCCTGTTTGATTATAGCACATATATTCTGTTTTGTGTGGATTGACATAGAGGCCTATGCCTGCGGCTGCTCATTCCAAACTATGCAGTAGTGTTTCGGCTCGGTTGGGTGTATTTGCCAGTAGTGTCGCATCAACCGAAAAGGACATCGACACGAGGTTAACGAAGGCATGGACAGCTATCAATAGGCTATCGATTATATGGAAATCAGACCTAACCGATAAAATGAAACACAGCTTCATTACACAAGAATGCTGCGAGCAATCTTGAACAGTTCCTGGCGGCAGCACCCCACAAGACACCAACTGTACGGCCACCTGCCTCCTATCATGAAAACTATTCAAGTTAGATGAACCAGACATGCGGGACACTGCTGGAGAAGCAGGGACGAACTCATAAGTGATGTACTCTTATGGACCCCCACACATGGCTGTGCAAAAGCTGGATGACCAGCACGAACATACATTCAGCAACTATGTTAGGATACGGGATGCTATCCGGAAGACCTGCCTGAGGCGATGAACGATGGGGAAAAGTGGCGAGAGAGGGTCAGGGATATCCGTGCTACCAGCATGACATGATGATGATGATGATGATATCTGTCAGGAAATTAAAAAAAAAAAACAGAATTGTTAGTACCTTAACTTTGGTTATTCCTTTCTAGAATGTTTAGTATATATAGTGGATGGATGTTTTGCATCATTGGGATGTTATGCTGAGTAATTCCCCTTCATGGCATATTAAAGTAATGGGAGTTATTTGGTGTTAACCCTCTTCTCTCCAAATAACATGTGACAGGTTGTGCTATGTTATGATACCAGTAGCAAGGAACAATCCCTAACCTACAAAGGTTGATATGCCATAAAACGTAAACAACCAACCAATCCCTAACCTGACCTGACCTATTATCAAATGTCAATGACTGCCTTATAAAGTTGAAGTGCTTCAATTGCCTTGTTATATACCCATAGTTCAGGGAAGTAGTTTCATGCCTTTCTCAAGAGCTTAGTATGAAGTTTCCTGATTTCCATTCTCCATGCTAGTAACAGTTAGGCTACCCACATTGCAAAGATATGGTATGTAATTAAGAGAAAAAAAAAAAAATTTCCTTCCAAAATGGATTAAATTTGCTATTGAATATTGTAACTGCCATTTCCAAAAAAAAAAAAAAAAAAATTTTCTTTGTATATAAAATTTTGGTGATGTTTACTATTTTTAATTTATGGTAAAAACAA
This sequence comes from Sepioteuthis lessoniana, assembly GCA_963585895.1. Lineage (NCBI taxonomy): Eukaryota > Metazoa > Mollusca > Cephalopoda > Myopsida > Loliginidae > Sepioteuthis > Sepioteuthis lessoniana. The sequence goes on from CAUZXS010003186.1 coordinate 68,996, forward strand.
CATTGTTCTTGATAAGATTTTTATTTTCCAATTGTACATTATTCTGTAATTTACTGTATCTCCTGCAAAGGAGCCCACCACCACCACCAATAGGGTGTCTTACCTGGATATGATACTGGACTGCATCTGATGGTAAGGCTCCTGTTCTGGTGAGTGTAGAGTATCTGCTCATTGCTATTACTCTCAGGTCCACTCTGACCTGGTATGGTAGTACCTGTTAGGGTCCCATCTATGAGTAAAATAGATCTATTTAAAAATTATTTGTATTTGATGGGACCTTATGTCAAAAATACTCTTGAGAAACAACTACACAAAAAATGTAAATATGAATAGAGCTGTTTGCAAATTATTTTATAGACAGGAACACTTGATATCATATAACAGTGTACAAACAAACTTAAACAACTACACAAAAATATAAATATACATACAATATATGCAATTCCCTAACCTCTAAGCATAAAATGACTTCAGATAAGTTGACATACCATTAAAATCAATCTGTTATTTTAAAAAATTGCCGATTGTTACAGCTACTTGATTTATTCAGTATCTGTTAAAGTTTGGAAAGTGGTAAAAAAATAATTACCAACTTTCTATAAAGAAAATTGGTGTGAGATAATGCATAAAATTTTACCTTGCTTGATTAAGTATGAAGCAATGTCAAAAAAAAGTTTGTCTTAAAAGAAATCTGTGTGATGCTTAAAGGCATATATGCCTTTAACTTTGGTCATTTCCTTCCATAATATTCAGAATGTTATAATATACTTGTGTACACTGAATTTTATTGCACTGATCATTTTATCTTTTTGTTCTTCATTATCCTGGATAGTGTGAACATCTTGAAATATTTTTAATTGATCTGGGGTATTGCAGACCAAAAAACCCCAAAACAAATGCACATTTTCTCATGGTATTAGTCCAGATTGAAAGTGCAGTAAGGGTAACCCAAAATCAAACTTTTTAAACCTTATTTTTCCGATACAGGTATCATTGAGGATTGAGAAATGTTTTGGTAAACAAGCCAGGCTTTTAACCTGGACTAGATGGACTAAAAATGCTATTGAAAACCATATGTTATTAAATAGATTGAAAAAAACCAAATCAACTAAGAACATGCTAAACTGAATTTTTATGCTTACTATTTGAAATTTATAATGAAGATATTAAACATTATTCTTGTTAAGCTTGTACATGAAGATGAATTGTATTTTATTTTTTTACAATTCTTTTTCCATTGTTACAGCCACTGAAAAATGACCGGTTTTTGATAAACAAGTCTCGCTATGATTCAATTGACAGTTACCTTTCTGAAATGGGCCGATGCTACAACGATTTGGATTTGGTCTATGACAAAGAAATCTTTGAACAATTGAAGGATGCAGGTATATTTACTCAATATATGTACAATGTAGACCTTTCAAGATCTTTTGAAATATTTTATTTATTTCACTTGGTCAAAAGTTGTAAAGAAAACCTACCTGTTTTGTTATTCTTTTTTGTAAACTTACTGCATTATTCTTGAAATGAAAACCAGAAACACTTCAATGATTTGGTCTGTTATTCATTTTCATTTCATAGATATTGATGACCTTCTTGCTCAACACATTGCTCATCTCTTCATTCGAGATCCAATTTCTTTATTCTCTGAAAAAATTCACCAAGATGACAGTAAAGATACAGACCATTTTGAGGTAGGTGAAGTTTATTGAATGTTTAAAGTGTTTTCTTTAATTACACTGAAAAACAAGAATTGAAATTAGCTTATGCTTGTAACATTAAATCAAGAACTGATTTTTTTATATATTTATATATAAAGCTGGTTATAACTCCATTTTTACTTTTTAAGAAAAGCAACAAACAAAATAATTTACAGTTAATGAAGAGATAGTTTGTTGCTAAGTCTTATTCATTCTTTCTCTTCCTCTCTCTCGAATTATTTTTCAAATGCTAAAAATGTTTCATAGTTTCAATTCAGATCTTACCTAACATATTAGCAATACCAGAGTGAAGAGGAAACTTTATAAAGTGGCTGGATGTAGAGGTCAAAGTTAAGGAAAGTCAGGCATGTAATTTGTTTGGGATTCAAGTCTCTTTGTCACTAACTTAAAAAAAAAGCTAACAGCTCTATGAGTAATTTACCAGAAAAGGATGGTTTTAGGTATATATGAACAATATGATGAAGAATCTTTATAAGTGAAATGTTTTGGTAGAGATCTCTCCTCTTCTCTCTCTCTATATATATATATATATATATATATATATATATATATATATATATATATAACATAATCTCCATTCAATAAATGTTAATTTTGCCCGAGTTGATAATAGGAAGCACAGTTTACAGTTGTACCTTTTTCAAAGAAATCAATAGTAATGGATCATTTCATGTCCCAGAAGACTGTCAGTCTGGCCTTCTATACTGACCACTGTGTCCAGAACTTTTTCTTTACCAGAGTCAGTGTTACTAATCTATGGACAATCTTTTTGACTTGGGTTTGTTGTAGTAAACCCATGTTTAGTCCATTTGTAAACTTTTTTTTTTTTTTTAACTAAAACGTGGTTCTCTGTATACATTAAACATTCTTCTGTAAATTTCACATTTTTTGCACTTCTTACCCAGCAAAAATTTGATGACAGACCTCTGTTCAAGTCTGTAGCACTGTTTGATTTGCCACCATTTTGAATAGCCTCAAAACAAATATTTTTGTGAGAGTAAAATAAATTTTGCTATAAACCAATATTAAACGAGTTTACATTCATAGAAAAATATTAAGAGAATTTATTTTGCTTATATATAGTCATCCACAGACACTGTTTTGTTGTATCACAATTCTTCAGTGTAGCTAGACACACAAGGTGCTTCCTGCTGGGGTCGAAACCTGGGTAACTTTATGCCAGTCGAGTATCTTGCCCTTGAGATATCATCATTCCCAATGTAAGCAAAGGAATTTTTTAGGTATATATCCACATCGGCTACTGGAGTGCTCAATTCATGAGAAGAGCTTTGCATTTATGTGTATGTGGTGGCCAGCAATTCCTCACTCAAGTGCTCAACTTACTGGAGGGAGCACGCACACACACACACACACACACACACACATATATATATATATATATATATATATATATATATAACGAGAATGAAATTGTGAAAAATTGGTTGATAAACCTTCAGAAGTAAATAAGCCAAAACAATTGAAAATAAATGTATTAATAATTGAAAGTGGCAAAATGAAATTATCAATGTAGAAATTCTTGGTTTGGTGTCAAAAAAAATGATTAAGATTTCATCTTGGTATATTTCTGTATTTCAGTTTTCATTCCTGTTACAAGAAATTTCTAGATAACATTTGAAAAGTAATAGGCAAGGTTCATGGTTGAAGGTCTATTTTAAAGAAAGAAGAAAAATATTCTGGTTGGAGTAAATGTATAAAAGAAATTGATGACCAATTGAAAAGAAAATTTTTCCATTTCAATAAATAAAAACAATTCACATTTAATGTGATTTTTATCTTGTAGAATATCCAGTCCACTAATTGGCAGTCTTTAAGGTTCAAACCTCCTCCTCCAAATTCCAATATTGGATGGAGAGTAGAATTCCGACCAATGGAGGTAAGAAAACCATTGTAACTTTCTTGTTGAAAACTTAACTTATCAAAATCTAATTATAGTCTGTATTTAGACAAAACTACTTGATTTGAATTTTAAATATTCTTTTTTCTCTAATGTAAAATTTTGGCCAAATTATTTTTGTCTGAAGAATAAAAAAAAAGATTCTGATAATGAAAAACTATAAGTGACCCCAATTAATCAATATTATCTTATTAATCAAAGCTTTAATGATCATGAAACAATCCTTAAATGACCAATTGGCAAGAAATACATAGAAAAACAATAACCTTTTATTGTTAGATTTTATCTTTTTTTTTCTCTCCAACGATTGACATTGATCTTTCATTGTGAATTTTATTTTATGAAGGTTCAGTTGTCTGACTTTGAAAATGCTGCTTATGTTGTATTCATTGTGTTGGTAACCAGAGCCATTTTGACTTTCAAACTCAATTTCATGATTCCAATCTCAAAGGTGAGTGAGAAAAATGCATTTTGTATGATTTTTAAATCATAAAGTCAAAGAACACTACTTTTGTAGATAGTATAAAAATTCCTAAGTCAAATTCTTAAATATACAGTGTTGGGTACCTGCTGTAAAGCTACTTAAATCATTGATTGTGACCCTCACTAAATTCTGCACTATTGTAGCTTTGTGTTAAATAAGATTAAGCATAACTGCATGTACAGCTGATAACCTGAAGTTGGTTAGTGTTAGTCTAAAGACGTCAGATTTTATTTGTTAAGGTCTAAGGTTTTGAATTTAATCATTTAAAGATTAGATATTATGAAAAAGGAACCAATAAACAAGTCTGTGCAAGGTAGCTCTATATTTTGTTTTGATTATCTATGATTATCAATGAAATATTTAGGAGTGGCAAGAAAATGTTCTTATATCCCTGGCTTCCAATAAGTAGGGCACAAGGAAAATAAGCAATATGATGGAAGTCTATATAAGATGGCTCCATATTTTATTTTGATCATTTATGAAGACAGTGAGTGTGGAAAAATAAAATGTGCTTTCAGTAGTTTAAATAGGTCTTCTTTCCATATTTATCAAGGTTGATGAAAACATGGTGACAGCCCAGAAAAAAGATGCAGTGAGGGAGGGGAAGTTTTATTTCCGCAAAGATGTCATCACTGGTGAGCAAGATTCTTGGTACCTTTGTTGTTATTAATTTATTTTGTCTCTTGGCTTTGCCTGAAACAATTTGCCAGTATTTGCTTTAATCAAAAACAGATGCAAAGTGTTTTTGTTTTATAATAAACTTACAATAGTAGTTTAATGATGTGATTATTTAGAGGTAGGTGAACAGACTGATGGTCAGAGGTTTAATCTCAATTATTGAGCTGGTTACACTCTTTATTAATCAATGTAAAATAAAACTAGTTTTAACTATCAAAATGGAGACCTACTTCTCTTAGTCTTTTTTTGATTTATCACAAAGACTTTTTTCTTGATAATTGCTCTAATTGGAAACCATTCATCTATCATTCAATAATTAATACGTCTGTCTCTTAATGGTTGTTGCATTTGCATGTACATTTTATCTGCTCAATGTAAAAATTATTATGGGACATACATTTTTATGAAATGGTTATTGCGCAGACAAAAAAACTAATTCTATTTTTAGTCTGAAGAAGTTTATCATAAAATTTTTAATTTCTACCCAGCAATTTTTTATGATAAATAATACTGCATTTTTATTCATTTGATTTATTTTTTCATAATTTATGTTGGTGTTTGTGTCAGAAAAATACTCTCTACATTCTATTTTTTATATAAGGATTCAAGAAATCCTTAAAAGTTCATTTGTAGTTTTACTAATTTTTATGAAAACATTTGTAATCTGCTCATATTTAAAAGAGTTTTAAATAAAGATTGGGGAAAAAAACATTTATATTTAATGTTTATTTAGATTTTTTCTTCTTCAGCCAATTCTCCCCCTGAAGCTGCTGAATGTGTTGGTTGTTGTGAAGTGATCAAACAACGGATTGATGAAGAATATACTCTAATGTCCGTTAATGAAATCATTAATGGAAAAGTAAGTAATTAAAAACTGTTGACTCAACTCATTCAATCTCGCCTGTCTTTGACTTTCTTGATTTCTTTTTCTTGAGAATCATTCCTGAAAAATTAATCAGACACACCAGTTGTATATGGGGTAAAGTTATTATAGATTTTGCACTGTACTTAACCTATAAACATCTGGTGTTAGTATGATTAAAAAAACTTTAGACTATTTCTTTAACTATTTAACATCTGCGCATAAAACAGATTAAAACATTCTATTATAAATGTGTGGATAATTGGATTTTGTTAAACTTTACTTTTGATTTTATTTATTTTTTCCTTAAGAAGCAATAAAAATTATTGGTGTGCATATTACTAAAGTATTTTGATTTAAAATTAATCTATATAGATTTAAGTATATTGGCTTCCTGTGTTTTATATTACAAACACTTCAACTGTTTGCCTGTATTTTCTCAATTTTATGTGTATTTGAAAACTTGAAATGCAAAATATTTATCTTTGTTAATTTTTTTATATTTGAATTTGGGCTGAAACTAATTTTCATTTGCTGCAGATCAAGTTTGTATCATAGTAATTTACTATTTTACTACAAAATTTTATTGTAAATATTTAGTTTTTATAGGAAATATTTTAATTCACTGAAGAAAATAAAGATGGGGGTTTGTGGGTGATGAAGTTGACTTTATTGTAAATAAATTATTTTTAGTTTAGTCATTAGCATTCATTTTTTATCCTTACATACTTACACATTTATTTATTCATTTATTTTGAAATAGTTGCATGAAAAGTGGAACAATCTAAAAAAAAAAATTTTTTTTCTTTAATGTATTCAAGCATATGCACAATTCTATTTCATGCTTCAGTCTAAGATTTCAAGATATTCCACATACACAAAAGACTTGGATTTGACGAAAGTTTTGTGACTTTCCAGCCATTAGTTTTATATTTCTAATTTTTCCTGTATAAAATGTAGTTTGAATAAAGAAGTTAGTGAATCCACTTGGAAACCAAAGTTAATGAAAACATTAACAAAATGATAGTGTAGAATTGACCATTTACTTATTAGAAATAATTGTTTTATATTTTCAGGATGATTTTCCTGGTTTGATTCCTCTTGTGAACAAATATTTGGAATACAGTGAATGTGATGTTGATACTAGATGTACAGTGCTGCAATACTTACAGCTTATCTCAAACAGAGCCTCAGGTAACTTATACAAATACAGATTTTTGCATTTAAAAAAATAAATTGGTCTTGGGTTAACAATGATAAAAATGAACTTGACAGCCCTGCTTCCCAGTTCCTTGTAAAAGCAGATTTTGTTTTCTTTGATCTCATTTAATTTTCTTATTAAAAAAAATGTTATAATGAAAATGATTGATAAAACAAAATGTCCTTAACTCTTACTTTTCATTAAAAAAAATCTTAAGGTATAAGACAGATATTAAATTCTTTCATCCCAGTCAGCTGGGGCTAAAGAATATGCCAACTGCATCTCAGCAGAGGGGTAAAACCCCATCCAATGAGTGTCTTAGATATGACGCTTAACCATCTGATGGTGAGGTTCCTGTCCTGGACCTTTATAGAATGTGGAGTACCTCTTCATTTTCATTACTCCCAGCTTCACTCTGATCCAGAGTGGTTGTACTTGTTAGTCCCCTCTGTGGGTCAAATAAAAATTATCTAATCATTGAAACGATTTACCTGTGCACAAACATATGATTGATATTAAATTGAATTATTAGTATGATGTAGCAGTGCTTGAAAAATTGTGACTGGTCAAACAAATGAATAATGTTGACTAAAATTATTAGTGTTAGATAGCAATACTTGAAACTATTTAGTGTCCTGGGTATGACATTAAACTGCATCTGATGGTGAGTCTCTAGTCTTGGAGTTTGGGGAATGTGGAGTATTCTTCCCTTACCATTGCTCTTTGGTCTGCTCTGCCCTAGAGTTGTAGTACCTATTAGGGTTCTGGGCAGTCTGGTTGGCTGGGGCTGTAGAATACACCGACTGCATCTTTGCAAAAGGGTAAGACCCCCCCTCCCCAACAAGTATCCTGGATATAGCATGAAACAATCTGATGGCAAGGCTCCAGTGATGCTGGAACTTTGGGGAATGCAGAGTACTCCTTCATTGCCATCGCTTCCTGGTCCACTCTGGCCTGGAGTGGTAGCTCCTGATAAGGTCCTATCTATGGGTCAAATAGAACTATTTGACATTTAAACTGAGTGCAAACAAATGACTTATGCTAAATTGAATTGTTAAAAATAGAACTGTTTGATCATTTAACTGTATCTACAAAATGTTTACAAATCATATATTTAATATATATGTAAAAACACAATTTGGTATTAAATAACCAACAATGGTTGATGTGCCATAAAACCAAACCAAACCAAACTAATTTATGGGTCAAATAGAACTGTTCAATCTTTCTCTAGGGATTATTAAATAGAATTGTGTTAAATATCTTTTACTTGAAACCATTTAACAATAAATAGCAATACTTGAAACCCTTTAACTGTGTGCCAAAAAAAAAATGAGCTCTGGCTCATTTAAAAATGTTAATTACAAACTATTTGCTTACTATATATATATATATATATAATCTGGCATTAAATAACCTACAAGGGTTGGTATGCTATAAAAAACAACCAAACTTAAACTTTTTAAAATTAGAAAAATTTCCATCACTCTAGACATTTAATTTTATTCTTTTCCAACCTCAACTTTGTCTTTTTCATTTCATAATCTCACGGAGAACAAAATAAATGCTCTCAATTTCATGATGGTAGTTGCATTTCATGTATGAAGCAAAATCTTTTTTCCAGAATTTTTTCCTTAAATATAAACTTTGTTCCAGAAGTCTATCTTCAAAGTTTTGCTGGCTAAGAAGTACAAGCCATGTGAAATTTACAGAAGAATGTGTGATGTGTATGGAGAGGCATATTTTAGTCAAAATGTTTACAAATAGTCTAAACATGGATTTGCCATTATGCACACAAGTCAAAAAGATTGTCTATGGATTAGTAAAGAAAAAGTTCTTGACATGGTGGTCAGTAAAGAAGGCCAGACTGATAGTTGTCTGGAACATGAAATGATCCATTACTATTGATTTCCTTGAAAAAGGTACAACTGTAAACTGTGCTTTCTATTATCAACTCCTTGGGCAATATTCACCTAATTCATTGAATAATCCATATATATATATATATATATATATATATATATATATATATATATATATAGTATTATTCGGTTCAGTTAAACCAGAGTTGGGAGTAATTCCTTCTGGACAAGAAAATCATTCAAATTCAAAGAAATAAATTGAGAAATAAGGTAAAAATAAAGACATATAAAAATTTCATTATCAAACTTAACAAAAAAAGAAAATAAATAAAAAAGTTAAATTACCATAATTCCAACCGACGGTAAAATTAGATAAATAAAAATAAATAAGCAAATAAAAAAAAAAAACGTAAGTAAAAAAAACGAGGAGATAACTCTTCACCCCTCTTCCATTCCCCCTCCCCCGTGTCTATTCTGATTTATTTTATCCATAAGATCTGAAGAAGTCCTGTTATATTTTTCTTTGTGTTTTTAGTTTACATCAGAAAGACAAAACAGGATGGAAATAAATTTATAATCCTAAAGTAACCGGTCTTTGGTTCTTTTTTTTTTTTTTTTTTTTTTTTTTTCCTAAAGAAAGTGTGTGTGTGTGTGTGTGTGTATATATTATGGAGCAGAAATAGTATTGAGTTTATTTTTAACTTAACTTTTGAAAAATATTCTTCAATTTAATTTTTTTTTAATATTTGACAGCCTTGCCTCCTAATTCATCATTTTTTTAAATTTAAAAAAATTTTTTTTTTTTAGAGAGGCACTTGGGGTGTAACTGCTCTCATCATAAAAAACGAACCTGTTGAGCAGTGTTCAAACCCTAGATGAGGCTTTTTACATTCTATATAGCATTAATACTCTTAGAAAATGTATGAATCAACTATTCTCCTCCTAGCTATGGGTAAATAATAGGGCAGCTAGGGTTCTTTAACTTTGGTATAGTAACCAATCAAGAAAGAAAATTATGAATTCAAAGCAGCTGTACTCTGCTTAAAAACTGACCTTGTGTCACATCATGCTCATGGTGGAGGGGTTGGATACATACATAGATTTTCTTATAATTTGGCTTTATCACATTTAACATAAATTTACATACTGCAAACCCCTATGAATCAAGTTTGCAGTTTTTCATACTGAATCTTATGACCATTTGTACTTGGTAAGTTGATGCTTTGAATCTCCATGTTGTCATATTATTTATTCCTCAATTTTGATTTTCTTAGATTTTATTATTGCTCTAAAACTATTTGGTTATAAAATATATTCTCACTTGTACATTTTCTCAAGTAAATAAAGACAAGTGGCTCATATATTTTCTCCTCTTTGCAGGTAAATTGATGACAATGGCCCAGTGGACCCGCAAGTTTGTGCTGAGCCATGAGGACTATAAACAAGATTCAGTGGTCAATGAAAGCATCACATATGACTTGTTGGTTGAATGTGAGAAAATAGCAAGTGGAGAGAAAGCATGCCCTGAGTTGTTCTTTAAGTATTCCACACGTACAAGGGATAACATTCCAGCAGCAGTTTCCAAGGCTGAGGCCAATTTGAATAGAAAAATCAGTGCCTCTACCTGAAAGACGTTTTTTTCTCATTGATTTAAAAACAGAAGAGACCTGATTCTTCTCCCGCTTTTTCTTTTTTCTTTTGCATTTCTTTTCCTCCTTCTTTTGACTCTTCTTCTTTGCATTTCTTACTCCCTTTCCATTTTTCTACTCTTTTTCTTATCTCCCACTTATGTTTATTTTGTCTACTTTTATGATCTATAAATTTCCTTCTGAATCACCAAATTAACAGACAGATCACCATTTTTGTAATCTCTTAACATTTGATCTTTTTTACTTGTCCCTCATTTGAAACAAAAAATATGACAGCCTTAAATTGATTTAGACATTTGATTTGAGGAGGAGGGAGAGTAATTTTCTCATTAAAAAAACAAGCCTAAAATTTAATCAATTCTTTTTTATGAATTGTTTTAATTTGAAAACATTCAGGTTGGGCTGATGCTAAAGTTATTCAATCAAGAAAATTATGGTTATAGCTCCGTTTTTCCAAATAATTTATAAATCCATCCTTTTTGTTGCAGTGTAGTGTTGATAAATGTATATAGTAACAATGGTTTACAAGCTAAAGTTGAGCAATAATGTCTATAGAATTGTTTGTCAGCTCAGTAATATTGCTAAAGAAATTTTTATTTCAAATGTGTGTGTAATGAAGTATTTAACTGTTGTTCATTACAAGCAATGAAAAACCTAAGAGTAAAAGGCAAAGCAATTATTTTCATTGCCATAATTAATAACCCAGTGAATTTAAAAATTAATTTTTTATTTGCTCTTTTAGAAAAAAAGCAAAAATTTATTAGTTCAATGAAAGGAATTGTACATTTTGTTGTTCCCTTCTTTGAACCCACTTTTCTTCATTTTATCTTCAAAACCTTCTCCAACCAATTTTGTCTTTTTTTTTTTTTCCTCTCTATTTTCTCTAATTATTTCTTAGTTTTCTACTACTCATCTAATCCCGTTCTTTCTTTTTCTTTCTAAACTTACACCTTTTCTCTCACTTTAAACCACCTTCATCTTCTCTTTAATACTCTGCTGCAATTTGAAAATATAGGCTTTTTTTTCAAAATTGTTGCTTTATTCCTGAAGAAATTCTTCAAAATGCAAATATTCAAGAACATTCTATCTACTTTGCTGCTGATTCATCTTCTGCTCTAGAGC